>SDVV010045105.1:0-10097 GCA_016164225.1 Gammarus roeselii
ATATAAACATATACACATTTAGATTTTATATAAAACAATACATATGCACAATACGCGCAGAATGCATATTGAGCAATCCAATTAATAAATATGCACAATCAATATAAAGTGCGTGTAATGATAGGTGGAGGCCATCAGATCGGATTAGGTGGCAGTACAGTGTCCATCACAGCGTGTAGGCAGTTTTATATCATATCATCCGCCAAATACACGTATCAAAGGATGTTGGTGGGTGGATGGGCCTATGTTGGTTGGGGAGCTCATATACAGACGGAATGGTGTTATTCAAGCCGTCATAAGTCTATACGTAAATATACACACATGTAAGATACATACAAGGGTGGGTACACAATTATGAAGTAAATTTATGATAGGTACACAAGTTTATATTACATATGATGATGGGTCAGAAACTTAGTGCGTTCAATACGTTTCTGATCCGGACACCCGTGATTGTCCGGTAGTGAACTTCTCCCTTCAGCTGAGCCTAAGTACCAGCCCCTCCGAAACATGACGAGAAACCGTAGACATAACCGATTATATGTAAGTACATAATGAATAGGCCCTTCATCCTGGTGACACATGGTATTGCGATCATACAATAGGTTTTTATAACGTGATTGATTGATTATCAGCCAGATACGCGGTGTAGCAAAGGTTGTCAGGTTATGTGTGGGTGGAGTTAGAGGGCTTCTGCTATACATGCATGTGTGATTCAGGCCGGGCATATTTAAAGCGACGATGTGCGAGGAGGTCCCTGTCGTTGTACGTGACGTTAAATTACTCGTTTTGCGGATATAAGCAAGGAGTGATAACGAATATCATTGTATATTTCGCCATCCGGGTTAAAATAGCAGAAATATATGATCTGAGAGGAGAGCGCCGAAATGTAAGGAGAACTGTCGTCATACTTCAATTGACACTCCCTCGGAACACTGACAGTTCGGCGCTATCACCTGGGTTGTGTGGTTTCATGAGGGTACCTAATTATACAAGTGTTCTACTCAAGGTCAAGTTATGCGGCCTCGGCCACATCTTCAGCATCATCTAAAAAACATCACCAGGTGGGCCATCAGCACCATGTCGTCCTCCTGCTAATCGCGTTACCACAGCAGCTCTCAAAGCGACACGCCATGCGGCTTAAAGATGACCGGCCGTGAAGACTGGCATCGTAAACAATGACCAGGACGGGCGAAAGAAGGATTCCCGGCCTTACGGTAACCCATTGTTTGTCGAAACGGGTTTGACAATGAGCACCGCTATCGTACTACACATCAGCGGAACCAATTCTCTAGTAGCGTTGCAAGATTTTTTGAACCGTGGTATACACAAGCGAAGGCTGGCTTGCCATCCCGAAACAGAGGTACGTTATTGGAAAAAAATTTGTTTATGTCTAGTCATCGGAAATTCCATACACATAAATAATTTGAACGATTTTTTTCATATAAGTGTACATAACAATGAAACAAAATTATATTCGAATTCAAATTCCAATACGGAGAAATAGGTGTTTTGCCCCCATTATCAAACAATGAACTCTTTTTTTTTGCTGCTGTATATTGGTGACCGTTACTAGGATAGAAATTCAACAAAATCGTTAACATAAGGATAACCATTTCAGTCTTAAGTAGAGGCCAGGGCATTCATTGTCGGTTCACCCAATGTTTGCCGTGTTAAACCATCACCAACACCGATTGTCTAACAAATTGGCCCACTTTCAGAATTAGGGGAAAAAACGCGCCTCATAATGATACTTAAGCGATAAAGGTTTGTACGAAATTGACATTTGAAATGATGAGAAATATATGTATTCGATGAGATGTTATTATTCGACCTGGTTTATCTCGGTTGGTATGCTACCTTCAAGAGCATTCACCTACGATCGTAGGTGTCTTTAACAAGGTTTATCTTATAGCTCGTGCTCATATTTTCTAAACATTGATGTGTATGGGTGAACGTACTGTATGAATTTACACAATTAATACGTCATTTGACGAATGAATCAATTTGCAACAATCTTCAAATGGTAACTCTGGTAAATGTTTGCATAGCCTAGAACAAGAGTTTCTTTCAGAATATATTTCTTTGAATGTTAAATCTATTTTGAAAAAATATCATTTTGCATGATAAGTAACATAACAAACGGTTATTGAGAAACTGACTCTGTTATTTTATCTTTGGTCGTGGCTGATGAAATTTTTCAAGTATTTTCATAAACATATGTTAGTATCGTTTTAATTCGATTTATACACTAATTATATTGCATGACTGGGACCATTCAATGGAAGTTCTGAAGGCCAATGGTGTGAAGTCAACCTAATTGGTTTCAGGTATGAAAGGCTTACAATGAAACAATCCACTGACATTGTATCTATTAATTTAGTCATTGCTCTTACGTACGTAATTCTTCCCTGCCACATGAAGCATGACGTGCTTCAGCTGCATGATGCATTCGTTGCCGCCGCCGCATGAAGCATGCGATTCTGCAATCACTTGGTGCATGCGTTTCCTCAGTCGCATGATGCTCGAAGATGCTGCAGACGCATGATGCACGTATGCCTTTTGACTCAAGATGCGTGCGGAGAAGCAGCAAGATGATGTATGCGTTGCATCAGGTGCAATTTGTTAGCTGGGCTTGAGCCGCGAGATGACATTAATACAGCAGCATGATACATGCCATTCAATGGCCTGATGCAGTAAGAGATTCAATACGTCACAAACTGCATGTACTAAGCAAGATTATACTTGACCAAAGTTTTTGTTAAAAGAAAGTGTTTCACGTTCAATATAGAGTACAAAATTTCTATGGAATGAATTAAGGTTACAAATAACCGTTGCCATTCGTTCATTGTGGCAACTTCACTAGTCTCGGTAGTCTTTTGAAGGTTCTCGACACGTGGTGTCTTTTTTTTTGCTTCCATATTCACTTGATCAACGGCATGCCCAACATTGATGGACAAAATATTCGTGTGTAAAAACTATTATAAAAAGGTCCATTCAATGATATTGAATGAAAAGAAACTGTTCTATCCACGATCCGAAAAAAATGATACTCTATTTCTTCTTATATGGTGATCCGTGCTACATTCTGATAGTAGGTTGTTGTCTTTAAAAACAAATGCCATATATTAAGAGTTATAAATGAACGTCCCCAAAACAATTCTGAAGCAAATTTGTATACAAATACGTGTTAGTATTGCATTTTAAAATCACCCTTAATGTTTTGATGTTTAAAATGAGACATCGATGATGTGCACATTACAGTAATGTTCCTGCAATGAACAAAAGAGTTCACCAGTTAACTATTGACCGATTCAATGTATTCTGATTATCTCCAAAACTCAAATTGACCCAAAATGTCCTATAGTAATCTTACGCGTATGCACCATTTCTTACGCTCAATCTACAAATAACAGTTACACGGCAGTTCTTGTTCACCGAATACTGCATTTCTTGTTCTCTGTGTCGGGTTTCCAGCACTAGGTTCATTTAACTTCACGAGGGCAGCTCTGTTGGGACGCGTGTCGATGGGTGCAAGCATTTCGTAAGAGCAAACTGCTTCTTCAAAAAGCAACGACTGGTGCACAAGCGGCTTGATAATGTTTAGTCCTATCAAAAAACATATCATATTAATCCAAATATTATTTAGTATCCATAATGCAGAAAAACAATTACCGCATTTCCAGGTTTGCCGTCGCCTTGTTTATGTAGAAGCAATAAATAAATAATATAAATAAAGCACACCTACAAATATTCTATTAGCAAAATTCGCGTAAAGTGTACGACGTTAAACAGGCTCAGGATGATATTTTGGCTTTCTTCAGTCTGTATCGGTCTGCATGTATGGGAATGAGTTTTTGAATAACCACGAGCAATTTTAATTTAGCACGGGCCGTTAAACAGTGAATAATGTTGCAGGGTGCTAATAAACGGGAGCCAAGCCCAACTAGTATGCTGAGGAGCCAAGCCCAACTAGCATGCTGAGGAGCCAAGCATAACTAGCATGCTGAGGTGCCAAGCCCGACTAGCATGCTGAGGAGTCAAGCCCAACTAGCCAGTTGAGGAGCCATGACCAACTAGCATGCTGAGTAGCTAAGCCTAACTACCATGCTGAGGACCCAAGCCCAACTAGCATGCTAAGGAGCCAAGCCCAACTAGAATGCTGAGGAGCCAAGCACAACTAGCATGCTGAGGAAACAAGCCTAACTAGCATGCTGAGGAGCCAAGCCCAACTAGCATGCTGAGGAGCCAAGCCCAACTAGCATTCTGAAGGTTCTGGCAATAGTTTAACGCACAGGACGGAATGCAATTCATACATGAATTTTTCTCCTCCATTAATGATTAATTTTATTGGATTTAATTATTTCCGAGGTAAAATCATCAACTCCACATTTTATCATTGTGCATATATGATATTATTTGTGATAAGATCACGGAATTGTCAGGCAGATTTTTTGAAGTATGAAGGAATGGATTACTTTTGCACTTCCGTCTGATAAATTTATGCCATTCTTAGATCTTCAAGTAGTTAGGGAGTTTTCGGGTGACGTTTTTGATAGAAGTCATCAATAACCAATCAACAAATCGAACATTATTCGGTAACTCATTCTGTTTACAGTCAAAGAACCTCCTAAAATTCTTCGCATTAGAACTTTTTCTGATGTACCATTTCTTCCATCATCAGCCACTGTGACAACAACGCGTATTAAATGCCATGGCATTTGAATCAATCCCGCCCCCACAAAAAAAGTTCTTGTTGCACTGGATTTGAGTAACTTTGCCGTAATATTTCCAGATAGGTAAATGATACAGGCATGGCTTTACGGTGCTCCTCATAAGTTCAACTATGTAAAATAAAAATAAGTTGTTATAGAATGAGTGTTCTTGTTCATTGAATATTTTGTTAGGTTCAAAACGCTAAGTTTCTAAACGTCAAAAACATTTCAGTGAACAACACTCATACTACTCCAACTATCACTTTATTTCCTAAAGGTTGACTTACAAGAAGCCCCGTTGCGCCAGGCCTCCATCCTCCAATTGTCCTAAAACTTCATGGGTTCCAATGAGTCTAAAAATTGATGGCGAAGTTCCTAAAACCCAATGAGTAAAAATCGTGTCTTTTTTGCTGAGATTGCTACAAATGGCATGCCATTTCATGCTCGTTGTTGTGTCAGTCGCTGCGGATGCTATAATTGGTATCTAAGAAAGAAATCATCGGTGAATTATTTTAAGAAACTCAAAGTGACTGAGAACTGAACGAGCTTCATTAGTAATGTTTGATTATTTGATTGATAATTGATTATTAATAGACGCTAGAATAACCACTTCATCAAAAACCCTGCTCGAACCTAATTGAGGTATCTAGAATATTATAGATTGTGTCAAATACAAGCATAATGATTGCGTGACGAAGCGACTCATCACTTTAAATCTCTTATGTTTAGTTAACGTTTCCCTGATATAACTCGGACTCATAACATATGTTGTGCTATAATAAAATTTGATGTGAGTAATTATACGAGCTCTCTTGAATAAATTTATAAGGCAAATCTAACGTCAATGCAACAGCCGAATTAATGTTGGCATCACATTTCTTGTTCTACAAAAAATCACTTTCAGATCGGCACAAACCAGCTCACCGGGCACCAACAATCCTACAACAGTTACTGATGCCACTATTGCTGGAACCTACAGCATGCTGGCATACTGCGGTTGGGCAATGTGCGTTGTTTTGCAGTAACCATGCCACATTAATGGGAATTTATCGCTCCTTAGATAACGTAAACTGCTAATGGTTATTAAATAACACATTGCATTACAAAAAAAAAAAATCGGTACAAAATTATGCACAGAACAAGGTGAACATGTTGGAAGCCATACACGTTCGAGAATTGCGAGAAATTTGATTGTGCTTCAGGAAACCCATATAATTATTGCTTTTATATAAACGAGATGAAGTCAAATCATGAAAAAAAAATCACTTCATTAAACATAATATTGTCCGTTGGAATTGTTTTCACTCTACTGCAATGCCTTCTGGAACTGCTACGATAGTGTTGTTAAATGAGCATAGTGCTGAGAATCAGGAGAAAGAGATTACATAAACTGAAATATTTGAAGTTCCAAAGACGCTCTGCAGATACTAGCTGCAGTGAGAAACAATCCATGCCAGAGGAGACTCTTTGATAGCTTAGTTAATAGAGCAGCAATGGCGTTTACGCAATGAGGTGCGTTGCACCTTCTTCTGTTTGGTGCTAATTGTAACCTCTGCCACTAAAGATAAAGTCCAATATCTAAAATTATAATTACTCTGGTTAATGAATTATTCGCCACCAGTACCGCAATGCAGCTTCAGCCTTTACAGTCGCATGGCCAGCTCTGCCACCAGTATCCGAGGTCAAGCATCGGTCGATGCCACGGAATTTGGAGGACACCGAAATCCACTTTAACGCCTTGAAGTGAGGGTCAGGGATCGGCCAGCGAGCACAGGGGAGGTCTGGCGAGTTCTTTCTTGGACACATCAATTGGAAGGAATGTTCGTCCTGCCGACCACGATTGACGTCCTGGCATGGACTGATGGGGAAATTGCTACCTTCAACGTAAAAGATTCGACATCACAACAAGCTTTGGATTTTCAAAACTTATAGCTTGGAGTGGCTATGCCTTTCACATTAATGAGGCTGACCTCATGTAATGTATTATTAAAATTATATTTGCTTCTAGAACACTGATACAATTACAGGTTAAGCCAAAATTCTTTGTCTAACAATTATTCATGCTTGAAAACAGATTAGATTTGAAGATAAATTTATAAAATGAATTTTTCAACCTGGCGGCCCTAGTTGGAACAACACTTGCCTAAATAAGACTCCCTGCTCCCTTTGCAGCTCCAAATGGGGCTGCCTCTATCCCCTCACAGCCCAGCAATAAACATCACTAGCCCCATTGCTGATACGGCAGATTCACGATATATTTAGTTAAACAATCACGTTTTGTACAATTGTGCCCCCGATGAAACTGTACTTTTTGGCCTGTTTTGACAATCAATACTTGTTATTAAACGCATAAATTACAAACTCTGAATTTTTCCAAACATAAAATATAAAAAATAGTCAAGCTCTTGGCTATTAGCTGCAAGATGTCTCTCACCTAACATACTTTCAGTGATTATTCACCTCACACATTCTCATGTAATATTGTCAAATTTTGTTCACCATTGCGTCGCTTCCATCCGTCCCTTCACCTTCTTTTACACTCTTTTCTCCCCCCAGCTTCCCCACACATATCAACTCCCTCGCTGCTTATCTCAATCCCAATCTCAATGAGCCGCCTTCCACAGTCACAACTTCCGTAATTAGGCGTGCCGAAACATGATATCAGCAACAGATGATCTATGAATGTTGGGGCGACTGTCTGCATCGTGTAAACAAGGTACAAAGAAAATTCTTGGAGCGTATTGTAGAAATAGGCCTAGTGTTCATGAAGGGGAGGGAAATGAAAAGGTAGCTAGACAAGCGGACAAAACATCTTGTTGGAGCCGACGGACACCACAATTAGGCTTATCATTTTGTACACAAATAAGCAGTGTGTTAGTCCATCTTGGGTGGAATTACCAGGGACAGATACTGAATGAGACAAGGAGGATGAATGGAGACAGCAGCTATTCTATGGAGTAAAGCCCGTTAGGGCATCTTCATATCATCCAGAGTGACAGGGACGTCTCGCTAAAGATTTTCCCACTCAAATCACCCGACTTGTTCCGACGCTGCCAGACTACGAGTACCTGATGACAACCATGGGAAGAAAGTAGAGTCTACCGCATTGCGATCTGAGTATTCACCAGCCGTCTAGAAAGGGATGAGTCAAAGACGCTCTTTGACATGACAAGACTTCATGATGTATTGATAGTGTTTTCAGGTCTCGTTGATATTCGTTCCAAGCTTGTAAAATTCCTTGAAATGCTGCCGAGTGTAGCTCGCAAAACGAAGGCAGGTGGTATTGCTGCTAACGTAGTTCATATTGTTGGTGCGTGTGTCATATTGTTGGTGCGTGTGTTCATATTGTTGGTGCGTGTGTCTTTCTTACATCTTCTGGGAGTTTGTAACGCTCGCAGGTTGCTTTTAAGCTCCGAACTATTTTTTTTTTCTAACCATAAAACACATTGTTATTATGATTAATATTGATGTCATTATCATTATTATTATTTTTACAATTAATAATATTATTAATATTAATATTATTCTCACAATAATAATAATATAAAATAATATTTATTGTAGGTATTTTTATTCATTTTTATTAATAATGAAATTATTCATATAGTTTCACGCAATATTCATGAAATAAAATAATTTCATGCTTTCTTGATTGCCAATTAGAGTATGTTGGTTGATTGGCAAGGCTGACGTCTGCTTATGCTGATACTGAGGAGCACGTAAAAAATCCGACTCCACCATCTGTTTAGAGGCCCAATCATCATTGAACTAATTATTTGTTTTAACTTTGGGCTCTTAATAAAATCAAAAAGCCTATCATTGAATAAAGCGTCGTTCTCCACTGACTATTGATCACATTTCTCGACTGAGATGTTTCCGAAATTATCATTGTGTCTTTTCACGCTCACCCTGAACGCTCCGCATCTAAACAGATAACGGCTGAACCGACTATAAAAGAAGGACGCAGGTCGTGGAAACTCACTTCAGCTTTGGTTGTCAGCGAGCGAGCATCTCCACTAGTACAATCTTCTCAAGCTACCGTAAGTCTGGACTGAAAATAATTGATCTACAACTCACCAATAACATAGAAATGTTACAACTAACAAATGATAGAATTGTATTGTGTCAATTGAATATTTTGGTGACTGACAGGATTCATATTTGGTCAGTGTTGTTATTTTCTTGTTTTTTTCTGAAGACTTTGTAGAAATAACTTACGTGTCCTACTGTAAAACAGCATATGGTCACTTGGGGTAGAGAAGGCGTGCTGGAGAGGGGGGTCAAAGCTGGTCGAGGTAGTTCGCTCTGGGACCACGGCTTTTTTCTGGGAGGCAGGGAAGTGCTTCCATGACTTTGCGACCGGGTATAAGAATGTTTGAGAATAACCATCTCGTACATTGTACAATTTATCTCCCTCACGGGCAGCTGGCTAATTCTGACCGACGTCATCTCAAACGCATCTATATTAGGAGATATCCGTCATGTCCTTTCAAGTTAAACGACAAAAACTAAAATACAAATTAAATTTCAAGAAAAATATCAGTACCTACTGCCAAAGAAGGTTGGTTTCAGATAGCTCTCTCTATATATTCCATGACGCATAGAGATTACCTCCATTTTGACTGAACTTTAAGAAGTCTACCTTAAATAATTATGAAATGGCAGTGAAAATTAGCATGATAGATCACTAGGATCAACTCACTGGCTACAAGCATTGTATTTTGTGAGCGTCAGCTGAACTGATCGAAGAATCTCACGTTAAAAATCTTGTGGAAATGTCGTCAGGAAACTTCGAGTGATAAAACAATGTCTTTCAAAATAGTGGAAAATTTAATCTATCCGTGAAATATCCGTTGAACTCTCATTTATCTCTGAAAACAGGCAAGGACATGCAAAAAGTATCCAATAGGTAATTTTTTCACCGTTATTTATAATTGTCTGCTACTGCTTTGAGAGCGAGGTCAAATGATAGGTGAAGAAAACTGGCAAGGTGAGAGCTGAATTGGGATGAAAAACGGGGCAAGGTTACAGCCTAGGTGGGAAGAAAAGGGGATCAAAGAGCGCACAGTGGAAGAAAAACGGGGCAAGGTGAAATACATTTTGAAGAAGAGACCGTGCAGGGGAAACTTATGTGTGAAGAGAAACAAGTCATGATAGGAGCTCTCGTGGGATCATTTCATATGGAGTTTAGGCCTCCCTAGCCGGTTTGCTCTGTCCTCAGAAACAGTAATCACCTTCTGATAGTTTGCCCCCATTATTATATTATAAAACTTTTTTTCCAGTTCAGTTATTCAGTTTTTTTTACTCGTCATGATAATATCCTCCCGTTTTTCCCGCTAACAGATTACTGTGACCGATCAGTTGCGAATGAGTACCATGGCC
>SDVV010045106.1:0-10096 GCA_016164225.1 Gammarus roeselii
AAAATATATATAAATAGGTACATAAACTGGTAAAGATTGGTAAAAACTGTAGAGCCAAGTGGAAAGGTTTGATATGAATAAAGCTTAAATCAATGAAGAAATGCGTAACAAAAGTATGTAAACGAAAAAAATATGTATATAATTCTTGGTTAGATTAGGTTAGGATTAGGTTAGATTAGGTTAGGATAGGCTAGAATGGGTCGAGTTTACGGCCATCATCACAAACTTTTAGTGAAAAATGCTACAGTGGGTATTGTGAATGCTCGAATAAGTCTGATATTTTGAATTGGAACGAAACCTCATATCAAAGCCTGAATTAATCAATAATTTATAATTGTACAAACTGCAAACGGATCACAAACATCTATAAAAGTAGGACCTGCGGGAATAAGCATCTAGTAAAGATATGCGCACGGATAACATAATTGAGATGTACATTAAATAATGAAGAATTTTAACACTAACACTCTACACAAATCCGGTAGATTAGTTCTCCAAGACGACTTAAAACCGGACCCAAATCCAATGTCGAGAGGTCTAATATACCAATATTTTGGACCATTACATCAAATTAAGCGTATTTTACTCCCAACATTCCATGAATTTAGGTGAATTTATACCTGATAACCAATCAAAATCGTACAATTACAACTATAAAATAGCTAAATAAGATTCTCTACTGTATCCTAACCGACCTTGATTATCTGTGATATACGGCGTATACTACCACACCCAAGAGGATATAACCTACACCAATATCACACGTGATTTGGTTCATGAAAAATCGCATACTAACATAACAGCCAAATCGAAAATGTCTGACAAATAAAACAAACACTAAGTTCATGCATAATAAAGTAATAATACTAGGGTATCCGTTCAAATCAATAACAAATTTCTAGACCTAACTGATGCTATGCCTCTAGTAGGACAAAAATAAAACCCATTGTGTCATAACAACCAACTCTACAATGCTCTACTAGGTCACTTCCCAGCAATCTACAACTGGTATATAACACCCAGTCATGGTACAATACCTCAGACATACCATCCGTCTGTTTAGTCCATCATCTCTGAACAACGTCGAGCAAAGTCACATCCTGGACATAACCAAGAATATATACTCGGGTACAGTAGTCAAGAATGGGCCTGCCATGAGTCTCAAAGAGTGTGGCCATAAAAATCTGGGCATCTGTTCACTGACTACCTAAGTAAATCACTACAACGATCAGCAGCTTGTCGCATAACCTCTCTAACAAACCCATGGAACTTATGACCGACATACACAAAAACTTACAAATTCACGTTGAACATGGATGAACTCCAAATGACTACCAAAGAGTGTAAGCCGCCTCTACACCAGGACCCATCCATCCAGTAAATGGTCTTCTAAAACGTTAAGCTACACAATTGCCAGGGTTCAATTACGAAATTCCACAGAGACGCAGTATGGATTTTCACCTCCTCAACATACATTCCTATGATTATCGTGAAAAAAATCATACCACAATAATGAGATAACTACGTATATCTCTACTTTGCTCTAATTAACATTGAAAATTGGTATACACTATGGTATCCATCATAATAATTCGGTCTACTTATACAAATAAACGTTAACGCAATGAGCTCTTGCTAGGGGATTCTCTAACTCCTCCTAAACATTGAAGTACGGTCCTACAATAAACATACAATAAGCTAACACAACAAGACCAAGTTTGTAACAAATCGAAACTTCTATATCTATGATATCCAAGTCAACAGTGTACCAGGATGTAAAAAATGTATAAAACAGTAAAAATATACAACATGTAACTAAATTATGCCTGAAATAATGTTCTACATTGCCGATATAAACGTAATATATCCTAATATTCCTATAATTATATAAAATACCCAATACCTTGCATCGGAGATAGAAACTGTACAGAGAACATGTAAAACTGAATGAAATATACTTAAACATTCGAATTTAATAAAGCAAGAAGATTAATTCTCTACCATACACAAAACATACATTAAAAGCCATGATGTTCGAGAAATAAACCAGCATGTAACCAACCAAACAACTAACGTGAATAAGTTGCCAAGACATGTGAGTGATTTACATAACTGAAACATATAGTAAATGATGTGGAGTACTTCTACACGAACAAGCTATAGTATATACAAATCTGATGAAACGAAACGAAAGAAATCAGGCTTACAAACTGTGAGCAATCGTAGCCTTCTTTGACAGCAGAAAAATAACAAGCAAGATAATTGCATACTTTTCACGATAAGGAACAAATCAGTGAGGAAAATTGAAATCATCCTAATTACAGAAGAAGTTAAAAATTAAAAATTGATTGACTTCAATCTCATATCAAACTAAATCGCCACCCAGTGCTACTTTTTGCCACCCAACAGCTGGCCACAGAGTACCCTCTTTATTTTGCAGGGGTGAGGAAGTTCACCACTACAGGCAGGGGCCACATATTAGGGTATCCTTCGACGTGGCCTCTCTGGGAGTAAACTTACTCAAAAAACATGGGAAATGATGTAATTTTCCGCAAATTTATCAAAGGCTGTCTAGTTTTTACATTACTACGACATCAGGTTCATGTGCACTGACTATTGCTGTTGTGCGTTGAATTTTTAGTAATCTTAATGAGTTTGAGCTGAGATAGGTAGAAATGTCATACTGCCACGAGTGTAGTAATCCAGCGCCGAGCGCTTAACCAGTGAACTTCTTTGTCAAGTTTGTTGCGCTGCCTCGAGCGTAATAATTTGACCTCGTAGAATACATGTGCGTGCAATGCTCCTAAGAGTCGTACAGGGATTAAATTCGCACGCTTTTATTCTCCTGAAAAATAATTTAATAATAATAATAGCAGTACGTTTGCGTATTGTAATGAATAAAGTAATTATTGATATGCGTTTGTGCATTATAATGATGATCATCATGCAATATATACGATTGGGATCAAACAGATCACGACTTTTAATAAGGCCCTTCTTATCGCTGCCAACGTAATCGATTTTTTGTTTAAAGAAACAGCTTATCGTACATGATCCGCCAAGAAGTGTACACCTACTCCATGAGAAGAGTTTGATCGGCCTATCGTACATGAACCGCCAAGAAGAGGACACCTACTCAATGAGTAGACTTCGAAAATTATTTGTCGATATTGCATAGAAGCAACAAATCTCAAACTCCGCAAATTTGAATGCGAAACTAAAATGGTGTCTCCATAAGCTCTCAATACTCCATGATGACGATATATAAAGCAGGCATCTCCTGTAAGCTGAATCTTACTAATAAATTTAGACAGTTTCATATGACACTCAGTTGGAAGGAAACATTTTCAGTGAATAAGTAATTTAAAATAACGTACGTGGGGATTACATAACAATGACTACGTTCAGTTTAGGTAAATATGCACTCTGTAAGTATCGATCCACGTCGGCAAATATTGTCACCACCCTATCTTGTCACCATAAATAGACTGGAAAACAAATGCACCGCTTAAATGAGCGGACAACTTTGAAATGCTACCCATAGCTCTTCTTGATTAGAATGAAGATAAGTTGAAGGATAAATGTCCACTGAAATGCTTAATTTTTTACAGCTGATGGCACATCAATAGTCTATCCTACAATCCTCAAACAAAGACGAAGGACAAACTTGTGTAGGGTAAACGTTTACTTAACTTGGTGTTATCTGCCTGCTTCCTCAGATCGTCGACACTTTGAGCTCCGTGTTCCCGTACAAAGCCTTCATCGATTCTACGACACCCACCTTCGGCAGCGACAATAGCTCATTAGACTCGGTCGTGACAGTGCACTTCGTCAACACCTCTTCCACGCCGGGCTACCTAGTGCCGAGGACTGTCATCACTAGGTAGGCACTGCAAGGGTCTGTCATCACGCAACGCACTGGTGTGGTGTGGCATGAACAGGTGGGTGCTAGAAAGGTGTGTTATCACCAGGTGGGCACTGGTGTGGTGTGGCATCAGCATGTGGGTGCTAGTAGAGTGTGTTATCACTAGGTGGGCACTGGTGTGGTGTGGCATCAACAAGTGGGTGCTAGAAGGGTGTGTTACCAACAGGTGGGCGCTGGTGTGGTGTGACATCAACAGGTGGGTGCTAGTAGGGTGTGTTATAACCAGGTGGGCGCTGTTCGAGTGTGTCATCATCACCAGATGGGTGTTGGTGTGGTGTGTCACCTCTGGCGGGCGCCGTGTTGTTTGTCGTCACCAGGTGGGCGCCGGTGGGGTGGGTCATCACCAGGTGGTTTTGTCTACTATCACCAAGTGAACGTTGATGGGCTGTTTGGTCTGTCATTTCCAGGTGGGCGCTGGTGGGGTGTGTAAGTAATTCTGCTACCTCTTGTTGGTGTATGTACCATTTGGGTCATAAACACATCATCAGAAAACTCAATCAGGCGTTGGCCTGTGGCAATAAATTTATTTTAGTTTTCCAAGCAATAGTAGGAATATTTAAGTCTCCAACCACTATTATGTTTTATCTTGCGGCGACATCGATGAGGGTGTTGTATAGATCGATATATCATCTGCAACCGTGTTCTTTGGGCGGCGATAGACGAGGGTGATTTGACACTTTGTATGTTTACCGACTACTTCAGATGATACTATGTTGTGTCAGCTGTATGGAATGGTAACTTCAAATATTGAAAGAGACTTTTTACGTAAAGCAATAATCCTCCATCGTATCGGCCTTGTCTATCTGTGTGAACTAGTGAATAGAGTGGGTGAATGAATTCGCTTTGATAATTTTTGTGATAAATTAAATCCACTATGCTTTGATTGCTATTATGTCGATCATTTTGTTCATTGCAAGGATACCCATTTCGATTACTTTCTTTTGAAGACATCTAGCGTGATTTACGGGCTTTGTGTCTATTTTGGTGTGTTTCATTGCATATTTTATTTCACATTTTATTTCACGGATTATTTTATGTGGTAGCGACGTCTGTTTATATCTCGGATGCGATTATTGCCTTAATGATTTCATTTCTGTAGCTAGTTTTGGTTTCGCGAGGTTTGTTTGATCTGCCAAAGGCTGCAGAGTGACTTCGCTGTTCTCTTGTATTGGTACTCTGTCTTTCGTTTGCGGAAGCTCCTGCACCATTTCTGCGTCTTACTTCCTTGTGTAGGCGGGGATTTTCCGAGGAAGGCGGGTGTTCTGGTGCCGGATCGGGCTGTACTGACAAAATCTTGAAATTGGTAAGTTCTGCTCTAATGTTCTGAAAGATGTTTTGAGGCTATCAAGTCCATACTTGTTTATGCGAGCCTTATTGGTCGTTTTATTATATCTTATAACTATAGGTGGATCATCGTTTCCCAGTGATCTGATAACGAAATTTGATGAATGGTAGATTAAGTGGTTTGTATTCACTATATAATACAAGATTTGTTGGCGCCTATTTCATTGAAAAGCCTGCGTAATGGTAGATTAAGTAGTTTGTATTCACTAAATAATACAAGATTTGACGGTGCCTATTTCATTTAGAAGCCTGCGTAATGATAGATTGTGATTTGTATTCACTAAATAATACAAAATTTGTCGGTGCATATTCCGTCAAAAAGTCTGCGTAATGGTAGATTAAGTGGTTTGTTATCACTAAATAATACAAGATTCGTTGGTGCCTATTTCGTTAAAAAGCCTGCGTAATGGTAGATTAAGTGGCTTGTATTCGCTAAATAATACAAGATTCGTTGGTGCCTATTTCATTAAAAAGCCTGCGAATTGATAGATTAAGTGGTTTGTATTCACTAAATAATACAAGATTTGTTGGTGCCTATTTCATTAAAAGCCTGCGTAATGGTAGATTAAGTGGTTTGCATTCACCAAATAAGGCACCGTTTCGTTGATTAAATATGAATTGGCTGATAGAATTATACCTGTTGGCTAAACGATGAGTTTATACAATTGATAGAACGGTTATGTTTGTTCCCGAAGCAAACGCAACGGTTATTGGGGGATGTCCACGTCTGGGCGCAGTTTGTTTGTCGCTGAGATGCGGCATGAAATATGCGATAATATGGAGCAGCAAACATATACATGGAGGCTTTCCTACATGCTATGTACATTTTGCTACCCTAATTCTAGAAAATATTTGATTATAGATATCCAAAATATCCTAGATACTATCATATCACTACATGGGAAATTATTTTTGAAACGCACATTTGTGTGAATATAAAGGCACGTAGCTAGGACGAGTCCCTTACTCCTTCTCTCCACTGTAGCTCCTCCTGGACACACGTCCTAGACATACCTTTTCACCACTGTAGCTCCTCCTGGCCACACGTCCAAGAGATACCTCCTCTCCACTGTAGCTCCTCCTGGACACACGTCCTAGGCTTACCTCCTCACCACTGTAGCTCCTCCTGGCCGCACGTCCTAGACAAATCTTCTCACCACTGAAGCTCCTACTGGACACATGTCCTAGACAAATCTTCTCAACACTGTAGCTCCTCATGGACACACGTCCTAGTCATACCTCCTCACCACTGTAGCTCCTCCTGGACACACGTCCTAGACAAACCGTCTCACCGCTGTAGCTCCTCCGGGACACACGTACAAAACACACCTCCTCACCACTATAGCTCCTCCTGAACACACGTCTCGTCTCATTGACAGGTGAAGCCCAGAGAGCATTGATTTGTTATTGTTATTAGCATATATCATAATAAGCGTATATATGTTTAGGTGTAGTTTAAATCCATACTCTTCCACACAGACAGGATTTCAAACCAACTCGCACCCATAGCCTAATTTCAGTAACCCTCGCTTCCTACCCTCCTTCCAGTATGGCCTCAATAACCCCATCGTCCACCTCTCATTCGAGCATGACTTCGCTAACCCCCTCATCCTTTTCTCACCCTTCATTAACCCAGTACGAAGTAATTAACAACCTCATTATCTGGTCACCCAGCATAGCCTCACAAGCTCCCTCCTCCCATTCGTCTTCAAAGTATGACCTCACTAACTCCCTCCTTCCTTCATGGCCTCACTAACTCCCTTCTTCTCTCCTCCTTCCAACATGGCCTCACTAACTCCCTCCTCCCCTCCTTCCAACAGGGCATCACTAACTCCCTCCGTCTCCCCTCCTTCAAACATGGCCTCACTAAATGCCTCCTTCTCCCCTCCTTCCAACATGGCCTCACTAACCCTCTTCTCCTCGAAACCTCCCCACTAACCCTTCCCCCTCTTCTTCTCTCCCTCCTAATTTATCCTTATTAGCCTTCTCAGCCCAACATGACCTCACTAACCCCTTCTTCCTTCCCTCTCCTAGCCTGGACTCGCTAGCCTCCTCATACTCCCATCCTCTCAGCATGGCCTCACGGTGGAGAGAGGGATTATAACCCCTTCTTCCTCCGTTCTTTCTTCCCTCCTCCCAGCATAGCTCTTTCTTCCCTCCTGCCAGCATGGTCTTCCCTTCTTTCAGCATCGACTCTTTAAACTTACCTTTTTTTCTTTTTACTTCCCTGGTACCAGCATAACTTCCTCCCTCCTTCCAGCATGGCCTCCTCAGGCCGCCTCAGCACGCTGCTGCAGCAAGAGCTGGGGAAGAATGGCCTGCGCCTTTACCGCATCGGCGACTCCGTGGTGGTGGATAACCTAGGCCTCGAGCAGCAGCTGCTCACCTACCAAATCGTGTTGGGAGTTGTGGCCATGTTGCTGGGCTCCCTCGTGTTCCTGCTGCTCGCCGCCTACATTGTGCGCACCAGAAAGTGAGCTCAGTGAGGAGTTATTTGTTGGGAGGTCATGCATGAGCCAAGCATGCTGAAATTGTACATGAGCGAAGCCATAGATGATGTTAGGCAGGAGTGAAACAACGTACGGATATGCGGATGCGGAATATGGGCCATGAGGTTAGGCAGGAGTAAAGAATTGTAGGTAGGCGGTTGCAAAATGTTCTAATGCCACGTAGGAGCAAAATAGCAGCAGGTCCGTGATCAAAATTCCACGAGCGCACAGAACACGGATTAGAGATCTATGCGCTAGGAGCAAATGGATGGAATTGAGTGTTGAGTTAGTTGCTGCCGTGGGATGATACGGCACTAGTGGCAAATTCGGAGGGAAAGATTATGAGCTTGAGTCAGAGTAGAGGAGAGTGTGTGAGAGGAGGAAGCTGCGATGTGGGTAAAATTAAAGTAATGAGATGTTCAAAGAATGGCGGTGCGTGCGAAAACAGTTTCCGCCTAATGTAGAGTTATTGTGGGAAATTTAGTGCTGTGATTACCTAAGCTCTCATGGGAAAAGGATTGAACTAGTGAAATCTCCGGGAAATCTAGAGTGAATGAAGGTGTAAAATGTTGTGTGCATTGAAGAGTGCAATAAGCTGTAGGATATTGGGAAAGGAAGCAAAGACTTTGCAGGGGTAGTTGTCCCAACTGTGCTCTACGAGGCTGAGAAGGGAGAAGCGAAAGCGGAATAGAGAAGAATGTAAGATGTTCTCAAAAATAAAAAGTTTGCGAGGCTTGGGAGAAGTGACGCAGTGGGATAGAATCAATAATGAAGTTGTTCAAATTTAAACGGGGATGGTGAGGATGTTGGAGGACAGAGTAGAGTCAGGTGTTTTGAGGTGTTTCGGACCCATGGTGAGGAGGGATGCTAGGAGATGGTGAAATGAGTGATGAAAGCGGAGGTGAGTGAACGTTGGCCCTAGAGGATCGCTGGTGTGAAATAGGCTTTTGGTAAGAAAGACATCAGTGTGGAAGAATGTATGAGAGAGTGCGAAAGATAGGCGTGAGTGGACGTTGGCCCATGAGGATAGATGGTGTAGAATAGGTTGTTGGTAAGGAAGACATGACTGTGGAAGAACGCAAGAGCGAGTGCAAAAGATAGGCGTGAGTGGACGTTGGCCCATGAGGATAGATGGTGTAGAATAGGTTGTTGGTAAGGAAGACATGAGTGTGGAAGAACGCAAGAGCGAGTGCAAAAGATAGGCGTGAGTGGACGTTGGCCCATGAGGATAGATGGTGTAGAATAGGTTGTTGGTAAGGAAGACATGAGTGTGGAAGAACGCAAGAGCGAGTGCAAAAGATAGGCGTGAGTGGAGAACGATTGCAAATGGACGAGGTTTGACTTGGTTCTTGTCGTCTCGTTGAGAATCGGGATGGACGGAAGTGTGGGAGAGCTAGGCAATAATGACGCAGCAGGGGTAAATCAGTGAAAGCTGTCGGGCCCTGATGCTGACACTCATGACCTCACTCATGACCCGAACTGCACTTTGCGGGGCCCTGGTTGGACCCTTTAGCGGTAAAGAGCTAAGTTTTAATATGTGTATGAGCACTTGGTATAGAAGCGTGAGGTGCGTCTTATCATTGGTCAACCCCTTTGTGAGGGATTCGGCCTTGCGTCTGTATCTATAGTGGCATTCTTAAAGAAAATAAAAGGAAATGACATCCTAATCAAATGCTGCTCAATGATACCAAGAAATAGAGTGACGTCACATGACCCCCGCGGGATCCGTTTGCACGAGCTCGGTTTTTAGTTTGCGTTTCATGGGGAGGGGATCGGTGAGGTGTACAGTCTGCGTGTCCTGGGTGAACGCCCCTGTGTGTGATTAAAGTCCTTGTCACACGAACGTCTTGGTCAAGCCGGCTGTAAGCGTGACACTACAGTTATTCGCTATGACTTTTATTTCTGGTGGCAATAAATTTTGTTCAATTGATTCTACAAATTATCATGAAATATTGCAATAATGCTTAAGTTCATTAATTTACATTATTCACTTGGTAGTTGGAAAGTGGTAATGTACGGAAGAGGTGGGCCGAGTATTTTGATCAGTTGCTGAATGTCGAGGATGACAGAGAGGCTGACATTGTTGCTGTGGGTGGTGGTGCTCGGATGCCAGTTTTGGGAGAAAGACTTACTACGGACATTACCAGGGAAGAGGTACAGGAGGCGGTGGACGCGATGAAAGCAGGGAAAGCCCCTGGTTTGGATGGAGTTGCGACCGAGTGCCTGAAGAAGGGTGGAGTAACGATTGTCGAATGGTTGGTGAGGTTACTGAACTTGTGTTTTGCGGCAGGCGTGGTACCGAGTGAGTGGCGCAGTGCCTGCATTGTTCCGCTATATA
>SDVV010045107.1:0-10096 GCA_016164225.1 Gammarus roeselii
GATCTGGAGAAGGCATACGACAGAATTGACAGGGAAGCGCTGTGGAGGGTGTTGCGTTTGTATGGAGTGGGTGGACATCTGTTGAAAGCAGTGCAGAGTTTCTATGCTGACAGCCGAGCATGTGTCAGAGTGGGGAGCGAGGTGAGTGATTGGTTCACAGTGAAAGTGGTACTGAGACAAGGCTGCGTGATGTCTCCCTGGCTGTTCAACCTCTATATGGATGGAGGGGTCAGGGAGGTGAATGTGAGTGTGCTGGGTCTTGGCTTGGAACTCTTGGAAGCGAATGGGCGGAATTGGCAGTTGAGCCAGTCGCTATTTGCTGATGATACGGTCCTGGCTGCGGATTAGGAGGAGAAGCTATGTAGGCTAGTGTCTGAGTTTGGTAGAGTGTGTGAGAGGAGGAAGCTTCGAGTGAACGTGGGTAAGAGTAAAGTAATGAGATGCTCGAGTTATAACTTTTAACTAAATTATACCTGAAATAATGTTCTTCACTGCAGATGCATAATTAATATTCCTATAATTGTATAAAAACCCAAAATCTTGCATCGAAGATGGAAACTGTACAGAGAACATACAAAACTGAAAGACCCATACTAAAACTCTCGAGTTATAACAAAGCAAGAAGATCAATTATCTACCATACCCAAAATATACATTTAGAACCGTGACGAACGAGAAAAAACATGTAACCAACCAATCAACCGACTTGAATAAGATACCAGGACATGCGTGCAACATACGCTGAAACCAATAGTTAATGGTGTGAAATACTTCTACACAAACACGCTACAGTATATACAAATCTGATGAAATTAGCCTCAGCTCAGTCCAAAACAGGGTTAAATTAACATTTCTCTAACTAAATAAACACGGCTTAATCTTTACAGAATGTCATATATAGATTTAACATACCAAAATAATGCAATAACCGATCAATTATGCATGCAGTAGTATGCTATATGGAAGATGCAAACCTAAAATATCCTAAAAATCCTATAACTGTATGAGATAACTATTCAACATTCCAAACAACTATAAAAAATCAATATAAATCAACCGATTATTTCTAAGTATACATAACAAAAGAAAATGGGGTAGATAGAATTTCGTAACGAAACTGCTGTATCAACCCATAATACAAACATCTACCCTCCAACTACCCGACTAATAAACCATACTATTCCTATAGATATTATATACATATAAAATAACTAGATGGAAAACACAAAACATTACCTAAATTCAATATCAAGCATCCAACCAACATTCGAATGAGTCAATTATACTTTTGGGTGATTCTCCTTTAGGAATGTTTCATTCCCCTGTAAATTTTATATCTATTTGCCTTCAGCGGATAGCTCACAACATAGAAAAACGAATTGAGTTACTGCAGGAGTAAGTACATAGGAGCGCCAAGGGTACTGATGAAAACAATCGCAGAAAATAACAATAAACTAATTGAATTTATGCCACGTGAAAATTGATTAATATCGAACGACGTAGAAATGATACCAAGGTTGAAAAAAATCCATCATGAAGGTGTCCGGAAAGTGTGTGCTATAATACTACACATAAATTATTATGTTACTTATAGATTTAATATCAACAAAAATAACCTTATAAATGTATGTTTGTCAATATCTTAAACATTCAGAGTACAAGCATTGAAAATGCGTCTATGCAACATGACATGCAACCAAGTTGCAATACAATATGCCCAGCATTGAATTGCAACACCAAATGTAGTGTGTAAACGTTCCATTTATATAACCTATTAGCATATAAAAACCTGATAATATATATAAAACCTATTAACATATCTTATGAATAATCCGAAAGCTGTCCATCTGTCCGGCTGCTAAAACCACTTCCTTCGCGCTGCCTGTCATTGCGCCGACCTCCTTCCGCCCGCTGTCTCAAGGTTGCATGCATTGTACCAGTGAAATGTTATGTGCAAATTCTCGTAAGCCGGACAAAATCCGCGTTCAGGCCCTATAAATGCTACTAGCAAACATTGCAAGGGTCTGGGGGGAGCATTTTCAGCACATTGCTAATTCTGTTGACACGGAAATAATAGAAGTTTGGTGCAAAACGCCTTCGATAATGTTCCTGCAGTTACCGAAATGGTTTCTGTGGCAGAGGTTAGGAGCATTGTCAAAGGCCTCAAAAATAACAAAGCTGTTGGAAATGACGACATACCAAGTGAAGTGTTCAAGAATGCTTTCCACAGACTGACTGCAGAGCGTGCTCTCTTCCTTTATGGCTGCATTCATGTTAAGGAGCTAGCAAGAGAGGTTATGCATGTAACTGTGGTTCCTCTTCTGAAATGTAAAACGAAGGACCGTTCTGATATAAATTTTAATCGCCCCATTGCTATTCCCACCTCAATTTCCGAGGTTCTTGAGCAGGTTATTCATGCAAGATTGCAAACATTTCTGTCAACCGCAAACAGTCGGTTTGGATTCAAAGAGGGCCATGGAACTGAAATGGCGATATTCGCCACATCTGTAAAACTGTTGAGTATTACAAATGTGGAGATTCACCTGTTTTTCTGTGTTTTTTAGACGTGAAGAAAGCTTTTGATAGAGTAAATCATTGTGCTTTGTTCAGAAAGTGAATTGTGAGGGGAGCCCCTCTTCATGTTGTGCACTTGCTTGTATTTTGTTACAGGGAACAGGAATTCATAGTGCGATGGGGTAGTTTAAAATCGGCCACTTAGCATTGTACAACGGAATTATGCAGGGAGGTCAGATATCGCCACTGTTGTATAACGTCAGATATCGCCACCAAAGGTGTCAGGTCGCCAACAGCGGTGTTAACAATCTTAGTTATGCAGATGATTTGGTGTTGTTAGCACCGACTCTCTTAGCATTGCAAAGCTTTTTGATATCTGTAATAATTTTGCTGAACCTCATGATATTGTAAATAACACTGCAAGAACTGTATGTATGCTAGTTAGACCAAAGGGTCCTAGTTACGTCCTATCGACTGAGATAAAACTAGGCGGTGTTGCACTGGATAATGTGGATGAATTTCAATATCTAGGGCACATCATTACGGCAGATTGCACGGATGACAAGGATGTTGCAAAGCAAACAAGGCGGCAAAATGCAGTTGGTAACATGATGATACGAAAATTCTTGTTTGCACCAAGGGAAGCTAAAATTTAGCTATAAAAATCATCTTGTTACCCGATTTGTTGTAATGCACTGTGGAGAAAATACTTCCAATATATCGTGTGGAAAGTGACAGTGAGTCATAATGACACATTTAGACGGCTGAAGCAGGTCCCTTGCTCGACGTCAGCGAGCAGGGTTTTTGCTGAAAACCAATCAGATCACATCAAGGTACTGTTCCGTAAAACGGCACACTGTCTTATGACTCGAGTTATGAGCTCCCTTAATAAAATCCTCGTTGCAATCTGCTCTGATGATGGAGAGAATTATTATAAAAATAGGCAGGATGGAGTTGTATGCCGTAACTTATTCATAGTTGTGTGCGGTAATTTTATAACTTTGTTCTCACTGTAACCCTAAAATAGGATGTCTAAATTGTAACACTATGTCCATGTTAGTTGTTAATGAAGCTTTTATTATTATTATTATTATTCTAATTATTATTATTATTATATAATTGCAGGGCTTCCTGTAATCAACGCCCTTGTGGGAAGGCGAACCCCTCTTTCAGGGGAAACGCCCATACAAATACATGGACCTGTTTATGGAAAAAACAGTTCAATGACACTGGGATCGTGATGTAGAGGTTGTCGTGGTCCGTGTAGTTATATGATACAGGTCATATCCTTGTTAAATGGAACCTTGTATGTAAATTATAAGAGATTGTCATGCCCAGGCCATATAGATGTTCTTCGTCAATAATAATTAAAATTGTTGTTAATAAAGACAGTTACCGTAAATTATATATGTATTGAAATTTGTTTATCAACGTAATGCGCCCCTCCCTCGGGCAAAGAAAATTATATTGAAATTTGTTCGTTAACGTAATACGCCCCTCAGGCCAAGTGTCCTCACCAAGCTGCTAAATCGACCTCTCAAGCCTGGAAAGGGGACGGCCTCCACGATTGACCCAGGCCGTCATGCAAGGTTTGCCATTAGGCAATCTTGTTACCGAGTGTCTCCATTGCCTGCAGTATAGATGAGTTCAACCAATATTAAAGTTTTGATTCGACGAAAGTTTCATTTTTGTAGATTCTTGCACGGCATTGTGGTTAGTTTTATTCGTTGTCGGGAGTATGGGAAACGTCTGAATTGGTCGGCATTCACCAAATGTAATTTATTTTCTTATTTTAATAAAACCTCATTATTTAGGTATAAATACCACACGTGGCTATGACTGGATGTGTGTGCCACGGATATATTTATGTGCTTAGGAGCATGTTGTAGGTTTGCTGATGCTATTGCCTCTGCCGCCGCAAATAATAATTATGTTTGGGGATGTATTGTAATTATGAAGACTCGAGTCACACATCTCCTGTCTGCCCGTATCAAAAATAGACCCTTGGTGGGAGAAAAGCTAATGCTAATAACCCGTTCAGACAATCCTACATATCCGCGTGGTAGCATATAGGGGAATTATTATTCAGAGTGACTATACATTTGTGGGGCTTTTTTTTTTTAATCCAGCGTGCTCATGTCAGCGTTAAGACCCTATTAGGTTTCAGGTCTGGAGACGATAAACCGTTTCAAACCGGTCCCATTTTACTCGCGTAAAGGTGTGTAATAACGGGGCTCAGTGTGACTTTCTCTTTTTTCAGTAGGTTTCGTTCACGTTAAATTCGGGGATATAGGCGGAACTTTCCCTAATTTCAATGTATTATGTTTGGGTGAATCTTTAGTTTCCCATTTTAATTATAAAATTTGTCCTTACTGGATGTGAGGTGTGGGAATTTTAGTTGGTTATTATGTGATATTATTTTACTTGTTTCAATTCAGTTTCTCATTTTGATGGGAATTATTTCATGGTAATTTGGTCCGGTTCACATAATTTGCAGTATAATTTATGGGAATTATACCTTATTTCAGTACATTTTGTGTGGATCTTATATCTCTTATTTAAATTTCAATAATTGAGATTTTGTGCCTATATGACTATGAAGGCTTAAATATTCAGTTTATTTAATTGTGTGGATCTCATTTTCTCATTGTATAGTATGTACATTGACTGTGATGTATTATTTCTGTGGAACGTATTTCTCTTGGTTAAAATTATTCTCTTATTTTGTGATTGGTTTACACTTATTTGTGTTTAGTCAATATGATTTGTTCCAAAATTCATTTTAAATTTAGCCAATTTCAGTGCTTTCATTGTGTGGGTTTTATTTTTCTCATTTTAAATTCTTATGTCGTGTACATTGACTGTGAGGTGTTATCACTTCAGTATTGAAATGTTGACCTTATTTTCTTGTTTATATTCATGTGATTTATTTGGATCTGTTCATATAATTTCGACAAAGTTTGTATATTTCAGGGGATCTTATATGCCTAGTCTGACTTTATGATGATTGCATTTCCGTGAAAGGTTGACGAAGATAGGTATGTAGCACTTCCACTGCTCATGTCGCAAAATCTTATAGCAAAATTCTTCCTCTATGAACAAATGCCTTCTTACGTTTCCGTTTTGCAATTTCGCGACACTAAATGCTGCCGATTTGTGCATCAGTATTTTTGATTCATGGCGTTTGCACGTACTGTTGTAGTTTGAGCCGCTGACCTGGTGGTAAATCTGGTTATCGAGATAAAAACAATTATTTACGCTATTTGCCTTTTGACCTTTGTTACTTACGAAACTAGGGCTTAGGGAAAATTTGGGTATTCGTGGACATACGGGATATTTGGCTCGTACATGCGTATCACCGTGCGCAGAGTCAACGGTCAAAAGTGTGGAGGCGAGCGATAACGGGTTGTGTGCGATGAATGTGCATATGAATGTCACATTGAAGCATCTTCACGGCGAGCGAGAGTTTGCGCGCGTTATGGTTTGATCGATTTCGAAACTTTACGATCGTAATAATGGCTCCTGGTAAGAAAAGTGGCCTCGCGGGCTAGAACTAGGCAGAAAATTGGAGTTGGTTGGCACAGCATCAATTACGCAACCACCCACGACGCTAATTATCCCGCTAGCCAAATCCCCCAAAGCCCAAGGCTGTTGCCACCAAAGTAAACCGCACCAGTCGGGCAAGCCGCGGCAGTTCAACCAACGCCGTACCTGGTATCGCTACAGGAAGCCGGACAATGGCTGGCGACACCCCCGCCTTCTAGGGCCAACCCTGCGCCAGGTCAGACAGAGTGTACCGCCGCACGCACTGAATTGGTGATCACGCAACCGATCGCAAATGAGAGGAGGGCCCAGTGGTTGGTACAGGATACAAACCCCATACCGGCCCTTATTATGCGCCCTACCCAGTATGCTGCAGCCCCGTCCGTGGCAAGCGAGATAAGGGATTTTGCGCTAGCATACGAGGTCTAACCGTTCCGACCAAGACGGCCCGACTATCCCTGGTCGAACCTCAATCTGATATCTCCAGCGACTTCCTATAAATGCGACGATCTGTCCAGCGTCCAAATCGCCCCTATGTCGAGCGCCACATTTCCCCATATGTCTATGGCAAACATTTTTGTCTGCGCCGATCGAATTAAGGTCGTAGGCGATGGCAAGGAGGACTGTAGCTCATATGTTGAGCAGCTTACCAACATAACAGCCTTGCTCGGAAATGGATATAATAGGGTGCGTCTTATGCAAACTTCACTTAGCGGGGAGCCATAGGCAAAATTCATGGAACTTGCATTCGCGAGCTTCACCGACGCGATCGAAGGGATCAAATTCTTCCGGAACGAGTAGAGCAAAAAACATTTTACCGTTGCAATCGCTGAAGTTAATGACAGCAGGCAGCGTAATGGTCAGACAGCGCGGGAATACATTAATCAGCAAGCGAAAACGTTCAGTACATAACATGGAAACCACCACGACAAGGTCCTCATCGCTATATTGATATCTTGCTTGAACGAGCATGTATCAAGATGTTTTAGGCGCTCTTTCAAACCGGTGATCATCGAGGAGCTGATAGTGGAGTCATGCCGCGCCGAAAACGAGGCAATATCGAGATTACGGCCCACCCACGCTATCGGAAGAAACGGAGACAAAAGAGACACGGCGAAGCAGTAAACACGGGGAACAGCAACAGAACTTTCGGCCAAGCGGCCGAAACAGAAACGTGCCAACCCAACACCCGTACCCGGCATACGCGAAGCAACAAGCTATTGTTGCCCAGGATCTGAGCGTGCCCCCTCCGACCATGCTCGCGATCTTACCTGTGACCACTATACCGCCACCCGGGAGAATCCACGCGCCCCCAATACAACCCACACCCAACAGTGGTTAGCGCACCGCCCCCCGCCACAGCCCATGTCCTCCTCCCAGACTCAGTGGTGCTACCATCAAGTGCTCCAAATGTGCTGGTGAAGACCACATGGCAAGGCAATGCCCTACCCATGGAAAAAAAAACTAGCGAGCCCTACCCCATACAAGCGCGAATTAGGAATAGGTAGGGTACCAAATACATTTTTATATATCAATGGAATTATTATGCGCATATCAATTGACTCGGGCTCATGTCTGACCATCATAAAGGCAAGTTCCACCAACGAGTTAGTCAAGCAAGGAAGCATCATCGAGCCTTGCGAAAAGGTGATCAAAACCTTGACGGACTCTCGGAAGAAAATTGAACACAATAAAGATATGCGTATCAACACTCGAAATGTGATGTAAAAAATGCACATATATAATTAATACCAGCAGATTCTCCGGAAGTTTGTTGTTGGGTTCCAATTTTATGGACTATTGCACGCCACCATCGATTATCAAAGGAAGGGAGTCATCGCCGGCAAATTGCATCCCTCTACAAACAAGAATATTGGTGCCGAAAGTACTATGGTCATCAGCAAGAAACCAATCACCGAGCTCATCGGTAGAGTGCCCACTGACACGCGAGTGCCTCCCGGCACTGCAACTGTAATCCGGTTGCAAGCCTCCGCTTCCTTGGAAGGACGGACGGTAGTAGTAGTGCCATTCATGAGGTAAGACGGAGCTGAGACAAGTACGATGTGCGTGTTCAAGGATCATTGCGTGCACATAGTATATGCCAACTTCGACGATCGTCCCTTTACATTGCGAGGAGTCACCAGGATGACCAAGATACGCGAACTCCACGAAGAATAGGAGGATGAGACCATTCTCTTATGCAACGATAGCGAGAATATCGGGGAACACTCCAATGAGGAAAACGACAAAGACGCCGCCATCGCCATGCAAATCAACAACGTGGATGTTAGCAACCTAGTCCCGGACACCAATGATAAGTTGAAGCAGGTATTGTGGAAATATAAAAGCACAGTTACTGCTTCGGACACAGATATTGGGCATCTAATAGACAAACAAGCACCACATCCAAGTAACGAACGAGACCCCGATCAACGTGAAACATTGACACTTGCTATTCACTCATAAGCAAATACTCGAAGAATACGTCGCGAAAATTGTTAAAGTCGGAATAATCCAGGTATCAACGTCACCTTGGAGTGCTTCCGTTGTGATCGTAAAGAAGCCGGACGGCTCAGCGAGGATCGTAATCGATTATCGCCGTTTGAACTCCATTACGATCAAGGAAAAATTCCCTGGTCCTAACATTTATGTATGCTGTTGTTGTAAGTTTTTTTTCGCGACAATCATAGGAATGTATGTTTAAGAGGTGTAAGTCCGTACTGCATCTTTGTGGAATTTTCGTACTTGAACCCTAGCATGTGTATTGCGTAACGTTTAGAAGACGATTTACTGGATGGAGAGGTCCTAGTGTAAAGGTGGTTTACAATCTTTGTTTGTCATTTTGGACTTCATCCATGTTCAACGTGAATTATGTATGGCCTTGTCGATGTCGATCTTAAGTTCCATGGGTTTGTTTGTGAGGTTTCACAACAAGCTGCTCATCGTTGTTGTTGTGTACCTAGATTGTTAGTGAACATAAGCTTATCTTTTTATGGCCACACACTCTCTGAGACTCATTCTTGACCACTGTACCTGTGTCTAGATTCTTGGTTATATCCAGGATGTGACTTTATTCGATTTTGTTCAAAGACGATGGGTTAAACAGATGCGAGGTAAGTCTGAAGTATTGTACGTGACAGGGTGTTACCTCTAAATTTGTTACATATTAGTGGTAGATTGCTGAGAAATAACCTAGTAAAGCATTGTAGTGTTCATTGTAGTGTTCACAATGGGCATAGCATCAGTTAAATGTCAGATATTTTAAGTATGGCTGTTATGTTAGTATATGATCTTAGTCATGAACCAGATCACATGGGATACTGGACTAGGATTTGTCATCTGAGTGTGGTAGAGGTCACCGTATATAATAGTTAATCATTGTTGCTTAGGGTAGAGTAGATAATCTTATTTAGCTATTGTAAAGTTGTTGTCGTACATTTTGATTGGTTATCATAGGAATATATCTGTATTAGATATAAATTCGCCTAATTTTTCATCGAATGTTAGGTATAAAATACGCTTAATTGAATGTATTGCTTCAAAAATTGGTAGGTTTTACCTCTCGACACTGGATTTGGGTCCGGTTCCATGTAGTCTTGGAGAGCTAAGCTAACGGATTTTGTGTAGTGTTAGTGTTAAAATTTCTTCAATAATTTAATGTACATCTCAATTATGTTATCCGCTCGTATGTCTTCACGAGATGCTTATTCCCGCAAGTCTTACTTATCAAAATATTGTGGTCCGTCGGCATTTGTACACTTAGAAGTTATTGTTCAATTCAGGCTTTGTTATGAGACTGCGTTCTAATTCAGATTATTTGACTTTTTCGACCATTCACCAGATCCAATGTGGCATTTTTCAATGGAGGTTTGTGATGATGGCCGTAAACCTAACTCATCCTATCCTATCTTAACCTATATTTGTCCCCCGTTACATTACTTTTGTTAGGTATTTTTCTTCATTGATTTAACCTTCACCCTTAACAAGTCTATCCACTTGACTCTTATTTATACCAATCTTTACCAATTTATGTACCTAC
>SDVV010045108.1:0-10096 GCA_016164225.1 Gammarus roeselii
GGCCGTCATGTTTGAGCTGTACCGGCACACGCTGTTGGAGGCCGTCATGTTTGAGCTGTACCGGCACACGCTGTTGGAGGCCGTCATGTCTGAGCTGTACCGGCACCCGCTGTTGGAGGCCGTCATGTCTGAGCTGTACCGGCACCCGCTGTTGGAGGCCGTCATGTCTGAGCTGTACCGGCACCCGCTGTTCGCGGTTTTGAATCAATGAGATTACATCAACAGCGTACATAGTGTTGTTCTCTGCATTGATTTTCCGTCTATCAACACCTGGCCAAACAAGGTTTCTAGCATTATGTATTAACTATATATTGATTGATACAGGGAGAAAATGCCTTTTACATTAAATTCGTAAAGAGAACTACTCCACTGAAAGAATTGTATGGGCTTATTTCGTAGAATTTCACTTCATACACGTAAATGAGCGCCGCGTGGGGTAACATGTAGTACTTGTATAGACATAGACATACAGCTGTTTCCCCCCAATTTGGAGAGGGGCTAATTTAGGCTGACACTGAGGGGGGAGGGGCCCAATCTCCCCGCCACAAGACCGCTCTGCCCATGCCGGGGCTCGAACTAGCGACATGCACCACCAGAGGCTGGTACTGCAGTCGGATACGCTAACCAGTCGACCACGGCGACCCTTTGTATGTAAGAAAAATGTTTGGAATTCGGGAATGAATGAACTGTGCTAAATAAATAGGGAACAACGTTTTATTCTGATCTACGTATTTAAGATGAATTTGCATTGATGTGTTCACTCACGCAATATACTCAACACGTATAGTGAGTGCTACGACGACTCAATACCACAGCCTACTCCAAGATCTTCCACATCCTCGTCGTCCTCTCCTCGCAGGAACATGTTACAGTTTCGTCCATAGAGAGCAACGTCGCAAGCCGAGGGCACATCCTGCAGGAGCTTTCAGCGTCGGGGTCTCATCCGGACTTAAACCCGTTCCTGGGCTCGGGAAGTCCTCAAACGGAGCATTTGAGCCTCATGCTCGAAAGAGAGCCCATGCCTCGGGACTGCGTCCTACTAGAGCGGGAGGCAATGCCATTGAGATGGAGGGTTGGTTTGAAAGACCAACGTTTGTGTTTCGCGTATTCTTAAATGAAATTTCCGCCGTCAGCAATGCATCACTACGTCGTGAAATATGCCCGACCTGTGAAGATGGTTTCAGTAAAAAATTTATTGTTACTCAAAATCAACATTAGTATTATTACGCCGGTTCAATATCGTTTCAGAACAGCAGCGTTGGACAGGACAGTGCGTTTGCATGTCTTTGTTATGTTGTTCTTTGAGCAGCGTCACCTTCGTCCGCCCTAATCCATTACGAGCCAGGCGGCGACTCCGGAGGCCGCCTCGGCAGTGGTGGCCTTCCCGTCGACGAGATCCAAGCTATAAAGTTAGCCACCTCTAGCGGTTTGACCCAGAGGTTAAGGTGGGCAGCTGTTTGAGGTAAGGTGAACAGCTGTGTGAGGTTAAGGTGGGCAGCTGTGTGAGGTTAAGGTGGGCAGCTGTGTGAGGTCAAAGTGGGCAGCTGTGTGAGGTCAAGGTGGGCAGCTGTGTGTGGTTTGCTGCTCGGGAGAACAGGTTGCCATGGCGGCTAATCAGGGCTTTTAGCTTTGTACGAGCGGAGGAAGCTTGGGAAGCGCGAGCGAAGTCGACAGGAGGGTGTGCTCCGTTTCTGCCTTGCGCGATGCCGGGGTGGATGGTGCGGGAGTTGAGACGGCATTACTGTAGAGGCAAGAAGAGATGCGACCGCGTAGGTAACTGTTCATTCTGCGGCTTATGTCTGTAGTCTGAGTGAAGTGGTGTACCATCTCAAGGAGGAGTGTGTGTTCCACCTTGTTGAACGCCTTTGAAATGTCAACAGCAGTGGCAATGGTTCAGCAGAACGGCTTCTTCTAATTGATCAGAGAGAAAAGAGCAATGGTAGTCGAGTGAATGGGGGTAGACGCCGTGCTGGCTGTCGGAATTGTTAAGGCCACGGCAAGGGGGAGAAGGAAGGGGCACTCCATGGTCTTGACGACAAGGCTCAGGAGCGAGATGGGACGGAAGGAAGTGCTTAGCTCTTTGGGCTTGCCATGTTCTGGGCTGGGGAACACTGTAAATTTCTCCGAGAATGCCGCGATGTTCGAGTGACCAAGTGAAAGGTCGGATAAGTAGGTGAGGTAATGGGTGCTAACGGGACCGCGGTGTTGGCTTTGTACTCGTTCTCACACGTGTCGGAATCAAGGCCGTCACAACCTCTGTAATTGTCTACTCTTTGATCTCGCAGTACAGACTGGTGTCGCTAGAGGGCGCAGGAGCCATAGCAATGTCGTATTCTTAATGTAAGGTTAAGTAAGTTAGAATAGCTAGCAGTTTCAGCTAGAACTGTGTAGGTGAGTTTACCTCTTTCTGAGTGCGGGTGATTTTTTTTTATCTTGGTACAGTATATAGATACATTATCTAGAAACAGTATTTAGGTACAGTATCTAAATATAATATGTAGTTACAGTATCTAAATATATTTTCCGAGTATTTTGTTCGAAATTTCTTTGCAGATAAATAGGAAAAGGTATTGAAGACATGTATCTAGATATTGTAATTTGCCCATCACTGGAACGGTCTTGTATCATCTTATAAAATTGATTACCATTCCTGGTACGCTACTGGGTTTATAGCTAAATAAGAATCGTTGGATTTATGTGACGATCGTTAATTTACCATCATGGTCAGATTATTCGGATTTTCATCCGCATGAATTGTTCACGGAAGATGTAATCGAATACATGCATAACTTTTATAATGCTATTCAAAATAGTTACGACCGTCGGTTAAGGTCAACAAACAAAGAAAGACACAATCAATTGCTCGTCACCATCAAATTTCAATAGAAACTACCATCATTCCGTTTTCTAATGAGATGGAAAAAGCTTAATACCACTGTACACTGAACAAGTCATGTGGCCGCATAGTATCTTTCAATGAGATTCCGTGTTAAATAAACACAAAATCAGCCGAAACCTTCAAATCGAAGCGCTTTTTGATCATCTGCCGCCTCATTACCAAAGACAATAAACTGCACCAAGACCCGCTTGCAGGCGCGGAAAGAGGCCTAGAGGAGGTAACTGATTATTAAATCTTTATTTGGATTTATGCTACCGTATCATAAATCAAATTACCTCTAAATTTAATCAATCGTTTTATTCTGACGAGTAGTTGCATCTTGCTGCCAACTGGCGAGGGAACCTGCATCAAAGGGCAAACTCAAATAGTTAATGCTCTCTGTGCTTATATGAGAGCAGAAACGAAGGATACTCTAAGGATGGTTTCCTTACCTCATGGAGGAAGTGACCGTAGGCAGAGGCAGTGCGGTCGTAGCTGATCAGACGGCCACGGTCAGCAGCAGCGTGACGACTAACATGGCAGCCGAGGCCGGTACAGATGGGCCGAGCGAGCTGGTGGTCTGCAGGCTCATCACCTCTGCAAGGAGGGGACGGCTCGATCAGTGGGAGGGAACGGGGTGGCTAATGTGGTGAGTTCCAGATGGCTATTGTGGTGAGTACGGGAGGCTAGTGTGGTGAGAACTGGAGGCTGGTGTGGTGAGAACGGGACAGCTTGTGGGGTGAGTATGGGACGGCTAGTGTGATGCGAACGAGAAGGCTTGTTTGGGGAGCGCAGGACAAAAAAATTAGGTTAGTGTGGGAAGGCTTTTGCGGTGGGCTGAGTATGGGACGGCAAGTGTGGTGAGAACGAGAAGGCTTGTGTGTTGAGTGAGCTACAGCTAGTGTGTTGAGTACGTGCGTCAAGTGGGATGTGATGGTTGTTTGTTGAGAGAATTTAGTCGCTTATTGCAGAGGCTGTATACGTGTATGGTCAGCAAAACAGCATGAAAACTACAGGCGTTCAAAAAAGCTGTACAGAACAATGAATCAGCTATTAGTGAAACACCTATATGTTAGCGGTTGTTAGTAAGTGAATTTTGATCCGGTTTGACTATCTCACCATCAAGCAGTCGTCCCATCCAACCATAACCAGCTGTCCCATACCACCATCGAACAGTCATTCCATCCCACCTATACGAAGCTCATCCACACCACCACCAAGAAGCTCTCTCAAACCTCCAAAACACTGCCCTCTCTTTCCACAACAAAGCAGTTGTCTCCATCCCACGAAAAGTTGCTCTTTCTTCCCACCGTCATAAAGTCCTCCCGTCACACAATGAAGCAGACGCTCCCTATCTACCACCAAGGAGCCCGCCATCGTACGACCAAGCAGTCCTCCCGTCAAACCATCACCACCTTTTCACATTCCCTCCGATCCAATCGCCGCCACTTCTTCACTCACCATACCGTCCAACCTTAGATATCCTTTATTCTCTTCCCATCCCATCATCACCATTCCTTCACGCAACCTCCCATTCCACCAATACCACCTTTCCGATTTCTTCATTCGCACTGCTTCGCATCCCATCCCCGCCTCCCCGTCACCCATTTTCCAGTTCTAAAATCGTAATTCACTCTTCACACTCCTTCTTATTTCACAACTCTGCCATCCCATCATTACTACTCCTTTAATCTCGTTCCTATCCCACCATCGCCACCGTCCAATTAGTCTCACCTCAGTCACTGGCATGTTGATGGAAAGTTTGATAACGGATAAAATTACAGAATTCTTAGAACCAAACAAATTGATTGGCAACTCCCAGCATGACTCTAGACAAAACCGTTCCTGTATTACAAATCTGCTACTCGTTTTCAGAACTATAATCAAAATCCACGACACAAAATCTCCAATCGATATCATTTACCTTGACTTTCAAAAGACATTTGATAAAGTCCCCCACAAGCGCCTAATTAGTAAATTGCACAGCATCGGTATTCGAGGCGAGCTTAACAACTGGATAAAATGCTGGCTTACGGACAGACGGCAGCGAGTCGTACTTAACGGAGCTTCCTCTCCCTAGGGTATCGTTACAAGCGGCGTGCCTCAAGGATCCGTGTTAGGGCCAGTTCTCTCAAACCTTAGCAAGCTTGCAGACGATACTGAGATCGGAAAAAATGCAAACTCAACTAGAGTGTCCGCAGATCCAACTAGACTTGAACAAAATTGTTGATTGGTCAGAAAAGTGGTAAATGAAATCTAATGTCGACAAATGCAAAGTTATGCACGTAGGTCTTCATAACCCCAAATACGAATATTCAATGTCTGGAAAAAAATTCATTCCCGTCACCGAAGAAAGAAATTTAGGTGTCATCATTAGTAACGACTTGAAAAGCAGCAAGCAATGTAACGATGCTGCCAAGAAAGGCAACAAAATGCAAGATATGATGTCCCGCACTATCTCGTACAAAAACCAGCACAGTGTGCTCAAGTTATTTAATGCATTTGTTAGACCGCATCTCGCGTATGCCGTTCAATTCTGGTCTCCATTCATTAGAAAAGACGTTATTAAACTTAAGAAGGTTCAACGTAGAGCTACCAAACTCATCCCCTCGCTGCGGAATAAATCGTACGAAGACCGGCTTCGTGAACTCAGTCTTTATTCGCTAGAGAAACGTGGAGTCAGAGGCGACATGATAGAAGTGTGGAAGATCATGAAGGGTAAGGAAAACGTCGACCGAGCGAGCCTTTCACTTTAGATACAAACGGAGTGACTAGGAACAATGGATACAAAATCGTTGGGAAACGTTTCTCACTCGACATCACGCGCAATTTCTTCACGTATAGAATGGAACAAACTTCCAGCGGAGGTTATAAACAGCAATACAATCGAAACGTTTAAGTCGCAGCTCGATGAGTTCTACATAAATCGCCGATAAATAGGTAAGTCTTTCCATTTCCTGTTGTTATAAAAAAAATATCACACGAAGCTCTCTACGACTTTCTACTTCAAAAATAATCCCCTTGCTATCAAAAGGCAACCTAGTTTGGGCCAATAGGCCTCCTAGACGTTCTACTCCAGAATGAACCCTCTTGCTATCAAAAGGCAACCTAGTTTGGGTCAATAGGCTTGTTGTTGTCTTCCTACACTTGTAAACACTTGTAAGCCTCTTTACTCTCCCTCTCATCTCACCATCACAGCCCTTCACTCTCGCTCCCATGCCACCACAGCCACTCCTTCACTGTCTTTCTCATTCTACCATCGCAACCCCTTCACTTTCCTTCCTATCCCATCAACGCTACCTCCTCACTTCCCATCCACCTCATCATCACTGTCCCTCACTCTCCCTCTCATCCCTCCATCGCCCTCAAACCCTCACTTCACTATCGCTACCCCTTCACTTAACCTCCCATCATCGTCATCCCTTTACTCCAGTGGTAGAGCGACGGATTTACAAACTACTCTTTAGTATGCAGCCAGATCCGGACCAGCAACTTAGAAGAAGGTCTCAAAGTCTACATCATCAAGCACCTAAAGTTCTCGAGACCATGAATAAAAGTGAAGAAGAAGGAGTACAATGTCCACGGTTACATCGTGAGACAGTTCAAGTACAGAGATAAGAAAGTTATCCTAACTTAGTGCAGCATCCTAGTCAGACCATTACTGGAATATGCTGTACAGTTCTGGTCTCCCACTATAGTCCACGACAGTGTAAGGGTAGAAAAGGTTCAATCCAGGGCAACCATAATTATAAGTATCTTCAGACACGAAGGGTACTAGAGAAGTCTAAGGGAACTAAAACTCTTTACCTCAAAAAAAAATGTAGACTCAAAGGGCAACTCATTGCGGCTTACAAAATCTGAAAAGGTTTTAATAACGTGTACCACAGAAACTTCTTCACGTTGATCGACAACCCTATCAGGGAACCACTGGTTTAAATTTCAACCGAAGAGGTTCAACACCCAATCCTGCGTGGACTTCATAACCTAATGGATCTGCCACTTCTAAAACCGACTCCAGTTAAGAATGATCGCAAGGGAATGAGTAGATACGTTCAATCGTGGACTGGACTGGATCGTCCATGATCTCAATTACAATGGCAAATCCAGGGCAGTAGGAAACAACGCTGAACTAAGTATTCGAGCCAGTTCGGCAATGGGGAGGCATGGCGGGCGGCATTACCGGTCACGACGGGATAACAGAGCTTGCCCTGTTGAGCCCCCAACACCTCCTACGATCCTCGAACGGGCTGCAACACAAACACTTAAAATGGCCGACCATGCCGAACAAATCATAGACAGCCAAATTAAACGACGTTGAGGTAACTAGGCAAGTGGTGGCAGCTCTGAGCGCTAAGCCGGAATGGGACGCGGCTTTGTGCTCAGCACGGCGGACTAACAGTCTCCAAAACTCTCCACATCCATTGCTCCGATCACTAGATTAGTCTACCAGCCTTGGTAAACGCAGCCCGCAACATGGTGACGAAAATCAGATAGATCAAAACTTGATCAGGAAACTAGTCGAGTGGAAGAAGTTCAAGATATTACAAGATGGAAGGAGGAGCGGCCAAACTGGGCACGGTAGCGTAACCGGGCTTTTCCTGTGCATTACCCAACTCTCGGTCCGCATCACGAACTCCGACTCCAAAACTAGTGTACCAGCCAGCCCTAGTAAAACTTAGATGGGCCGGACTTTTTTTCCCGGTCTGAGAGAAGCTGGGGCTATTTGCTCGTGGTGAGAAAAGCAGAGAGCCGTATCGCTCCGTGACATGGCAAACCAAATGCCAGCACAGTGTGATAAAGGAGTGCCCTACCCAAATTCACCGGTCCCCGGCAGGGCAGGAACAGCCAAGTTCACGGCCTCTCGTCACCCCCTTTTTTTCCTTACCTTTATAGCAATATGGTGGAGGGATAGAGACCCCGAGAAGTCTCCCTTGGAGGAACTCCATCAGATTCACTTTAAACGTAAACTAAAAGGATAGCAAGAATTGCTTCTTTGGATCTCACATCCCTTGTAACTCTTTGTAACTTTCGTCACCACCGCTTCCTTCCTTCATCTATCCTTCCATTGCAACACCATTTTCCCACCCATCCCACCTTCCCTCCCCTTCACTATCCCATCCATCCTACCGTTGCAACACCTTCATCCTACCACCATCCCACCTTTCCTTCCCTTCACTCTTCATCTTCTTCACAGCGTCGCCACCCCTCACACTTCTTCCCACCCCAGCGCATAAAGCTCCCCTCGGTCCTCTTCGTCTATTTGCCCTGCCAGTCTAAAAGCGGAATTATTTAATGGGCAGACTATTGTTTATTGAGCCTAGAGTAGCGTAAGCGGTACAGAGGTAGGGCTCGTCATTGATACTGTCTACAGCTGACGCTGACTCGCACAGCTGTTATACAAGCTCGCAACATGGAGTTAATTCAGGTATTGACTTTGACAGGCATACCTGCGCTCCTGAACTGAGCAAAACATAGTGAAGTGTATGTGCAAGTGCTTGCTGCCAAGCAGCTGTTAGTGGTGGCAAGACAAAAGTATTACTTTCCTCCATCAGTCGTGGACAGCGCTCCCGTCGTGTCGTGCTACAGTGGATTTATGTACTTCACTCCCATCCCTTATGTCAACCGTTCAGTCACTCCTAGTATATTTGTACAGGTTTGCGTCTGTATGAGCCAATGGTAGGTTTTGGCAACGTAGAAATTGTTGAGATGAACAGTTGGATGCAAATGAAGAACAATGTGATCTGATATCCAAACAAGGGTCTTCGTCAGGAGGTTAACTATCCGTTGTTAGAGGAATAATAACACCAACTCCTTTAAAATAGGATTTAAATGGTAATATTTCAGTATCACTTGTGAACCTGTTCACCGAGCAGTGTAAATGTCTCTGACAAATAACTCCCGATCACAATTTTTTTTAATAATACAGGCATGGCCAGCAAGGCTAACCATGCGTTTCCTTCATAAAACGAGGTCTGTATGATTCATCATAATCATTTGCCTTGCAAGTCGTCTACAACGTTCCTCCGTAGAGTGCTCACTTTGTGCTCGAACAGTGACGACACGAACTACCTTAAATGATGTACGATTGAACACCCATCAAGCGATAATGTCATTTTGGGACAAGTATATTGGCCTGTCACTTCTTTGACATAGGGTAGGGATGTTCTTGACCCAAGATATACTCTGGAATCATGTGACATCAGCAAAGGCGTTTAGCACTTCAGATTGAGACTGTTTGCACTTAACGGATACCAGAGGGCGTCATTGCCCGAACATGCTCTTTTTTGCGGCTGCTCTCTGTTTGGAAATCTTTGGTAGGCTCACTCGTTCGGTTGGGAAATTTGATAAGATTGGAGCTTCCGACGCGGGGTCGCTATCCCTGGCGCTAAATTCTTTTATAGCTAACGTCAGATCAACCACTAGCATCTCCGCCAACTGCCTTATCAGCCACAAGTTGTTCCGACTACCTACCTACGGTACAATTTTTTAACAGCGAACATTCATAGCGTTCCTCAGTCACACCAGCCACTGTCATATCTGCCAGTGACATTCTGGCGAAAATCTGTTTCAGCCCACGTCAGAACCAGCCACCAGTCGTACCATTTTACCGGTTATCACTTCAATGAAACTTTTCCTGCCCAACCTAACCTAACCTAGGGTACGTGTTTCTAACCCGAGGGGCAAAGGTACGTATTTCTAACCCTCGGGGCAAACATACGTATTTTTGTAGGATACGTAATGCTTTTTTTTAGCGTTTTTTTATTTAAGTTTTATTAAAGTGATAACTGATAGGTTGGTACGCCTGTTTCGCTGAAATGACAGTGGCAGATATGACAGTGGCAGATTTTGAAGTGGTGGAAAATGCGTGTGCGCTGAATCATCGTTAGGTAGAAAGCACGTGGGATGAAAGATTTTTAGCGGTTATGACAGTGTCCGTCCATGACAGTGAGGTGAAGTGAAGTGGCGATAGTGCGCGTGTGCGGGAATAATTTTAGCGCGAACGCTGGGCTCCCCCGACGCGAGTCTCTGCTTTATTCCCGTAAGGAGCGAATCCAGTTGAAAAAGGGCTGAACAAATAAAAAAAATACGATTCACTTTTTGACCGAGTGGCATCACGACGTTCTGAATGCCAGCGCAGGTAAGGGCCCATCACTGCTTGTTCGAATATATTACCGCGCAAAAAATATATATGTTTGGGTCTTTATCCTCGCTCATTCA
>SDVV010045109.1:0-10096 GCA_016164225.1 Gammarus roeselii
TATATATATATGCTTGTGCATGTGAGTGTATATATATATATATATATATATATACACATATATACATATATATATATATATGCAAAGTGAATTCAGGGTCTTGAACACAAGTATCCATGCACTGAAGTCCAACACTTTATCCATGAAGCATCATGGATAAAGTGTTGCATCATGAAGGTTAGGTTTTTTCTCACTTACACACTTTGATACACTACCTGCACAACCATGACAAAGAATTTAAGGATAAGTGTCTTCTTAAACTTAGGGCAGTTTGTCCGCCTGCACAGTTTCCCATGTATATTAGATAAAACAAGATGCTGTTTTCTTTAGTAGGGCAATGCATGGCTTGCCAGTGAATGTGCAGTTTATATAAACATGCAAAGTGAATTTTGGGGCTCTAACACAGGTATCTATGCACCCAGATGGACACTTTATCCTTGAAGCCAATAGGGCAACTGTGGCAGGCAGACTATTTAATATTCATGGGGAAACGGTTGCAGGCAGGCAAACTGCCTGGGTGGGTAGTGTTTCAAAGTGTATAAGTGTGAGAAAAACCTCACCTAGATGATGCAGTTTTTATGCCCTCTTGGCTGCATAGATAAAGTGTTGGACTATGGTGCATGGATACCTGTGTTTCAGGGCACAAAGTCACTCTGCACATTAATAAGAACTGCCCTAATGTTGCTGCCATTCACTTGCTGGATGTTGATGTTTGGGTGTTGGATGTCTACCATTCCTCATCTTTCATTAAGGCTTGCAATTCTCAGCTCATCCAGCTGATTTTGACCTTTTGTGCTGACTGTGAGGTAGTAATTTTGGGTGACTTCAACCTGCCTTTCTTGGCTTGACCTTCTGAGAATGTTCTTGATGTACATGTGCGCCCAGTTGATGTCTTTTATGGACTCTTTTCTCTCTGTTGGTCTGACACAGTGGGTGACTGAAAGCACTTTCTTGCAGGTGGTTCCATTTTGGACCTTTCCCTTACATCTGAGTTGGATAAGGTGGGCAGTGTTGAGGTGCTCTCCCCATTTCCTTGTTGTATGCACTCTCCTGTTGTGTGCGACTTTCTTTTCCATGTGGAACTGGAGCAAGATGCTGACTTTTTTCAGAGAGGAAGGTACTTCTGGCATAAGGTATATTGGAATTTATGTACTTGTTGGTCAACAGTTGTTTTATGCACCTAGTGCTCATTCTGATGGGGTTGGTTGATCTCCATATTCCAGTTCATAGTAGAGCCCAGTCTGTGCCGTGGTCTGTTCATCCACCTCGGCGGTTGATACGAGAGAGATCTCTTGCCTAGCAGGACTTCATGCGAGCAAGAGCTTCCTTCAGTAGAGGGGACCCTCGTTCTGTACTGGCAATGGGTGTATTCAACGTCTTGAACCATCAGTACAGAACGTTTGCCATCCAGAGTCTTGGGGAGCATCTCATGGATTGATTTTGCGAGTGTCCGATGCTCTTTCACTCATACATCCGCAATAAAAAGGGTCGTTTATACGTTGGTCCTTTTCATGCTGCTGGTGGTGAGTGTGTTGACTGCCCCCAGGTCATGAGTCAAACTTCTGCTGATGCGTTTGCTTCCATTTTTGTCGTTGATGCTCCTCCTAATCCAGCTTCCAATCAGGTCTTCCATGGAGGGATGTCTGATCCAGTTGTCACTCATGCACAGGTACTTATTGTGTTGTTGGCTCTAGATGCTTTGTTGGCAATGGGGCCCAATAGCTTGCATCCAAAGCTTCTGAAGAGTTGTGTGGGTGCACTGTTGGGGTCTTTGTTAATTCTATTTCAAAGGTCATTACTTTGTGGAGTTTTTCCACACTTGTGGCTGGAGTCAACTGTGATCCCCTTGTTCAAGGATAAGTCAAGGTATGATCTTCTGAACTACTGCCCAGTCAGTCTGACCTCTGTGTGCTGCAAGAGTTTGGAAAAGGTTATTGTTTCTGGTCTGGTCGAGTTTTGAGAGTAATGAGATTCTCTTCCCTTACCAGTTTGCATTCCAGAAACTTTGGTCTACTGGGGATCAGCTTCTCTTGGCTTATGTGGATGTTTCAAACTGGGTGGATGATGGCTTTGTTGTGGATGTTGTGCTGATTGATTTTTCAAAGGCATTCCATGTGGTTTCTCATGATGTGTTGATTTACAAGCTGAAGGAGGTGGGAGTTGAACCATTTTTGCTTGGCTAAATTTGTTTGTGTTTGACTGGTTGTTCTTTGAGGGTTGCTGTTGGTGGGTGTTGTAGTGAGTTGAGAGAGGTGGTTAGTGGTGTGCCCCAGTGTTCTATGCTATTTCTGATCTACATTAATCACATCACAAATGAAGTGCTGTGTTATTTCAAGTCATTTGCTGACAACTACAAGCCATACCTTTGGTACAAGAGGGTGAAGGAGTCTGCAGTTGCTGGTGTGTCATATCTGCAGTTGGATTTGAATAGAGTTAGCGCAGTTGCTTCATCTTGGAACTTGGGGCTGAACTCAAAGAAGTATGTGGTGTTGAGATTTGCTTGTGGGTTTGCCAAGTGGACTGATGAGAATCTGCTGTCTCTGTACTGTTTGAGTGGGATTCTATTAATGTTTGTTCAATCCCACAGGGACCTTGGTGTGGTGGTTGATGTAAAACTGAAATTCCACCATCATGTCAAAGAGGTGATGGGTAGGACTACAAGATTGGCCAACAGCCTGCCGAGATCCACCATTAGCCATAGTCCTCACTTCATTGTGTCCCTCTTAGTGATGCACATCAGGCCTCTCATGGATTATTGTTCATCAGTGTGGAATGTGGGTTTTCTTGGGGATTTGAGATTGCTCAAGTCCGTGCAGAGGAGATGGACAAGAAGTGTGGATGGTCTGGCAGAGTTGGATTACTTTTCCAGACTGAAGCGACTTGGCCTATTTTCTATAAGAGGAAGGTTTCTCAGGATGGACCTTATCAAATAGTGGAGGATCATCTGCATGTTGGATGGTGGCGCCGACCTTGGGGGTATTTTTTGGAGAGCTCCTGATGCAAAAACCGGAGGCCATCCCTATAAGCTTTTGATGCTGGTTTGTAATACAGACATCAAGAAGAGATTTTTTGGAGCACAATGTGTTCAGTTGTGGAATAGCCTTCCAAGTTTTGTGGTGGAGTCAGATTCCCTGGCTGCATTCAAGGGGTTGCTTAGAGTTTCTGGGTGATGTTCTGTTTGAGTTTGTTCAAGTTGGTGGAGGTTCTTCTGTAACATGTTGGTATCCTAGCTTTGGATCTACCTGCTGGATGCACCCCCCCCCCTTGTCATTATTATTTTTTTAATATATGTATATATTGCTGTGATGCTGGAGTGGTGGGGTGTGATGTGTGGTGTGGGTGGGTTTGTGTGTGTCTGGATGTGCTGCTTCTTCATATGCTTCTTTGTTGTACAGTGTGCTGTTCTATAATTTATTCATTTATTTTTTTGTCATTCATACGGATGGTTCATGTGATAGCTAATGGTGCCCACTAATTCCAGTTGATATACTCGTGTTAACATAGCTGTTCTCAATATTATACTGGCACGCATGGCTGTGCTGGCCTCCCCCAGCTCTGCTGCTCCTCACTTGCTTGTAGCGCTGCTGGAGGGGGCTGCAAAGGTAGGAGACCTCACACCAAAGTCTTCATGTGCAGTTACAAATTTCAATGCTTTACCTTGCAGGGTGTTCTAGTTGACTGAAATCAGAGCATGAAAATCTAGGCAACCTCTATCAAAGTGCAGCACAACACACTACTCTGGATTCAATCTGCAACTTGTCACTCTACCAGTGAGTAATGCAGAGATCCAGGCCAGCAAAGAACTACAAACACCCAAGGTCTCCAGCATAGACACTAGCACAACATGACTCACCACATCAAACACTTTTGAAAAGTCAAACATTATGACATTCACAAAACATCTCTCATTGATCCACCTCCCAAAATGGTAGGACAACAGCAACTGGTCTTGGGCCCTACGGTTATTCCAAAAACAGTACTGATGGCATGACAAAATATTGTTGCTTTCAAGATACTCAGTTAACCAAGATACAACTACTCTCTCCATTCATTTGCAGCAAACTAATGTCAAACTTCAGGTCTTTGCTTCAGCAGAAAATGCGCCAAACTTAGATACAAGGCCATCCGTCAGTATGTGAAAGACGACTGGACCCAAGACTGAACCTTGTGGAACCCCACTCAGACCATCCCTCAGCTCACTATTTACTCCACCAATGCCAACTCACATAATTTGAGAATAAAGAGAACTACCAATCCACCTCAGCACAACCCCAGAAACTCCAAGTGCCTGCAATTTCAGAAGCAAAATGGGATGAGAAACATCAAATGCCTTTGAAAAATCAAGCATGGCTATATCCACCACCAAACCAGCATCAACAGACTTGACTACATCCAAATAGACCAGCAACATCTGATCCTCAGATGATCTAGCCTTCTTAAATCCAAACTCTCTGGAAGAAAGGATCAGGTAAGACTCAAAATAGTCCACCTGCTCAGCAGCAACAATCTTCTCCATCGGTTTGCAGCCAACAGAGGTAAGGCTAACTGGACGATAGTTGAGGGGATTATATCTGGTTTGACTTTTAAAAATGGAAATCACCAATGAACTCTTCCATGCATCAGGGAGCACTCCACTCTACAGAGAAAGGTCAAAGATTATAAAGAGAGGCTGTGTCAATTGCACAGCACACTCCTTCAGCAGCTTAGGGTGTAGTCCATCCATGCCCATTACTGAACTAACATTGAGCCCCGCCAGAACGTCATGGACAATCAGAGACCTTATGGCAAACTTACTCATTTTGCCAGCAAATAACTGGAAAAGAGCAGAATTGGGAGAGACATCCTCTCTACATACGTCAGAGAAGGCAAATGATGGCTCAGCCAGCTCCAGTAGATCGTAAACCAGCTATTCACCTGCATTACAAAGTGGTCCAACACCTAGAGGACCTTTCTTCTTTTTTCATACATAGCTAAGTATGGAATATCTTTGGGAAGTCTCTATACCATTGCATAAGGTATTCCTTGTACTGAGATCGAAGCTAGCTAGTGACTACAGAGTATTTTGATCATTTCTGCCAAACCTCCTTCTTGAAATCTTGTACTCATCGCACACATTTGCTCTCCTCACCTTCAACCTGTGGGGAGGCCTAACAGACCATGGTACCCTAGGCAAGTCTCCAGCAAGAGGCACATGCAAGTCTATCAGACTCCTCAGTATAATGAGGAACAGACTATATGCCTCACAAACACTCAGGTAAACAAATTCAAGAGGCTAATAAATTTTTGATAATGCTTCAGAAATAGGGTCGTAGTTAACCCGGTGCCAAGAATACTTCCGAGCTTGGTGTCTTGCACCATCAGGCTCCATGACATTCGCAAACAAATAATCACAATTAACAGGCGAGTGAGCACACATTGGAAAAGAAGCCAAAACAATAACATCCCCCAACACAATCTGGCTAGGTTGTAAAAAATAAATCCATTATGTTGCCAGAAAAGAGAAAAGTCTGCTCCCTCACTGACTGATGCAAGCCATAAGATGCAAAGCAATCCAAAAACAGTTGATCCGCCAAGTTAACGTTCTCTTCCTTTACAAAGACATATCCGACCACTTCCCCGAGGGCAGGTTGAAATCCCTCAACACGACCAGCACAGAGGTCACTAATCAAACTAATCAGATCAAGATTTTCCTGATCACCATATGATGGAGGTCTATAAACAGCCAAAATCCATAAAATCAAGTTGAACCAGAACGACTGTTGCTACATTTGGCAAGTCCAGACTAACCACCTCATACTTGAGATTTTTTTCAAATATATACAAACACCGCATTTCCTCACTCCAGTATGCAAATCTACTCTAACAACAGAAAATCCATGAACCTCAACACAAGAAGAGAAAACAGAGCTCATAAGCCAAGTCTCACCAACCACTAACACCTCCAACCTATTTTCTGAAATAAAATCTATTTTGTTGGTAAAACTATCAACAATTGCCTGGCCAATCTTCTGCAATGAAAACTGGGACACCGACGACTGCAGAGACCCTCAACAATTGATGGACCCAACACCTGCAGCGCCACCCACGCGTCCACCCGCAGCACCGCCGCGGCAAACAGCAGCCCCCTTAATGGGAACGCAACCGCGGCCGCCACCAACATCAACATAAAACAGAGCCATCAACATTAAACAGAGAATCAGAGACTGCTTGACCTGGTTACATCTTTGGTGAGGCTCCTGTGTTCTTTTGAATGCATGCCTTGTTCAGGTTTGATGTGTGATTTGTAATTTTAACCGTGAGGATATGCCTTTATTTTTTTCTTCAAACCTACTGTCTAACAAACATAGCATGTTTTTATTTAGGTCATCAGTACAACTAATTCCAGTTTCAATCTTTGTGTTTTAATGGCTATTTATACCCTGTTAATACTGCCACTCATTGCTGCATCAATCTCCCAGACTCCCACTGATCAGACTTGTTGGTCTGTGGGACCTTACAGAGGGTTGCAAAGGTGAGAAAAAAAATTGAGAACAAGGAATCACATCCACTTAGCAGAAAGAGCACAAAGGTGCTAGGATTTTTCAAATATCAGAAACAGAGGATATGAGAGCACCTATGCACAACACTTCACCAGTTCTAGATCGCACAGTTTGGTTGAGAATGTTTGCGTAGTTACGAGCGCTACCATCGCAAGGTACTGGCAAACAAATACAGAGGAGAGCAATAGGAGAGTCAAGTACGCAGAGGACTGCAGATTTATATATCTGTCACCAAGCAGGCATGATGAAAAAATTTATAATGCTGGGAAGGCCTTTAATTAATTAAATGTACAGAACTTATAGTTAACAATCACAGTGAATAGCATTGACCGGGGCAATTCCCACAGTTGGAACATGGGGTGACTCCCCAAACACGCCTTTTGGGCACCAAAAGGTCGAAAATGTCACTATTTGACTACGGGACTTGAAAGAGCAGGTCTTAGTAAATATCAGCTACTTGTAGAAATTTGATAGGCGCACAGAATTTATGAAAAATTGTCAAAATGAAGGTCTGTTTTTCAGGTGTCATATAATTTAGTTCAGAAAAATCAATGTTCCACAAACTTTGATGCTGTGACTAGAGTTCCCATTGGATTAGAGCCAAATTTGGTGGTGATGCTAGAAATATGTTGTAGTTAGTTGCATAGGAAGTATTTAGAAAAGATTGGAAACTTTTGTAAATATATACAAAAATACAACTGCGGGGAATCATCCCAGATGAAAAAAAAATCAGGGGTGATTCCCCGCACCTATTTCGTCAATAAATATCTTCGTTTTTCTTCAATTAAAAGTAATTAAATGCAATTTTTCCCTTGTATAATGACTTCTGAAAGTCAATGACCCACAATAATGATACCAAAGCTAATTTCAAAATGCATAACTAATTTAATAATGAACCAATATTTATAACACATGGTGACAAGACTAGGCCCAAGTGTTAACTTATGTTCAACACTCAGGAACTATATTTTTCCATCATATTTTCACACCAAGATGACAATACCTTACCTAGCATGACTTGCATTCATGTTGATGCAATTAGTTTACTAAAGAATTGAAGAAATATATTTTTTACTTGTTTTATTCAATTATTGAGATTGTTTTTTGGTAATATTAGCTCATTTACTGATAATTTAGGGTCATAAATATGGTTCAGGATGTGGAGCAATGACTTTCAGCGCAGTTAGATTGCAATTATCAAAGAAAAGCTTTGTTTACCGCATTGAAATTTAAAAAAAAAAAATCCGTTCAGCAGTCATGTATGACGGCAGCAAAAGACTAGCTAGCATAAAAAAGAACCTCCAGACGTAATATTTAACATAAAATTTCATTATAAGAAACTGATATATACTAATATAAGCATGCTCTGTCTAATGGAACTCTGAAATGTTCAATTTGCATTTCAATTATTGATACATGGAGGGTGCGGGAATCACCCCCGACTAGGGGCCGTAGCTTGCCCCACTATTGTTTGGTAATAACTGTTTTTGGTTGACGATAGAATGTTTAAACTTACATGCTTCATAGTCATAATAGTAGCTATAACACCATAAATACAAAGTTTCTTGGCCGCATACTTTTTGAGTTATCTAAAAGTATGCGGTCGATGCTTCTTATTAAAAATTAGTATTACCCACAACACTATTTACATCTCTTCTGACCATACCATCAATGTCAGTGCTACGTAATCTTGCAATTTTTGTTGGCAGCGCATGAATGTTGCAACAAAATTGTATGCCAGACCCGTGTGAGTTGAAATATATTTGTCAACTGCCAATTTGCAGTAATGTACAACTTTTGATCTAATTATGACAGGAATAATATATAATTACAGTTCAGATGTTATTGCATTGAAACTGATCACAGATGCATTTCATCTTGACTGATATTACGTGTGGTAATGTGAATCACAATTTTTCAATCTCCTGTCATAATGTGTGCCAATGTTATTTCTTTGTGTTTCTGATGGTCAAGGAAGCAGTTTTCCAAAAAAGGTGTGGTTCAGAGACTCAAGTGATGGGCATCATCCAACTCTTCCAAAATGTCTCCCCTTATGCCAAATTCAATCAGGGTTCACCGGCATCACCATAAATAGGCTCATATTTGAGGCCACAAAAATACAGGTTCATCTACACTTTTGTACAGCCTAACTTGGAACACCAAAGAGGTGACGTGATCAATGAAAAATTGAATTGGGTCTCAATGAATCTATCAACAATTTGTGTTCAAATGTTTCCATTAATTGCTATTATATAAAGATAAGCCATTGATTTATGTATATCACACTACTCGACATCGTATGTTTTAGTTTTGACCAATCCATTCAGCAGCGGGCCGAGAATTATTTCCTCAGTTTTCGTGTAGCAATTTTAGATGCAAACTTATCAAACATTGAAGGAGAGTGAGACTATTCCAGGTGTCCAGGTGAACAATGAAGACAGGAGGCAAAATGCTTCAGTGGCTTAGAGGAAGATATGTGCATCAAATTGTAGTTAGTGTTTATGCTTTGTGCCTCAATGCATAAATTAAGTCTTTTTTTGTAATAAAAGCCAAATTGTATTTATTTCTCTGAAATCCTAATGCAGTTTACTTATCATCTATTAACTAGCTACCTGGTTATGTCCATCATACTTGTTTTCCCATCTAATTGATGCATTAAAACGGTGAGAAATTTACTGAAAATTTGTAGCTACATGCAAATATGTGAATTAGTTATATATAATGGATACGATTCATATGCATATTAAACTGAGTTAGGTATAATGAAATATTGTGCACACACATATCGTGATTGGAATTTACTCTGGCACTTTCCTATTCACCCAATCGGTTTCAACTAACTTCATTACATTCATTTTAAATACTGATCTTGACCATACTAACAGACTTAATCCTATTTGTGACCAGTGACCACGGAATCATTATTAAGGGACATTTTACCTTATTTATTGGTTAAGTGAGCGCTCACTGAGTCGTATAAGTCTCTATATTTCTATAACTAACTACCTTAATTCCCTAACCTCATAGTAGGTTAGTCTACAACTAGTCAGAATACCTCTTAATCTAAAACTTAGCGTCCCATTGCTGGTATCCTTCTGGTTGGTAACTTCCCGACCTGTTTTTTGGGGCACTTCTACTCCCTACAACCGCAAAAATCAACTGCCCTATTTCACCCGCGGTCAGAGAAACAGAGCATGGCAACCCCTCCGGCAGTTGCCATGTGCTTCATTCATCCTTAGACCAATACTTGACTAACGCATTATTATAATTTACATTATATCACATGAAGTGATTTACCATCAATCATTACTGATACGTTTCACTTCATTCTCATTGACATGTGCTACTTCAATCTTATTTCTTTACACATCGAGTAAAATTCGAGAGGGAGTAATCAAATACAGCAGTTGACCAACAGGGGGATGAAGGGAGTGGGGGGTTTCCACCCTCCCCACCTCAGGAATGCCAACCAATGACCACCAGACTTCCTCTACAAATCAAATACACACCATAGTTTAGCAATGGAATGTCTTAGTTGGAAGAGTATGAGAAATGTT
>SDVV010045110.1:0-10096 GCA_016164225.1 Gammarus roeselii
CATTCATCACCATGTGTTACTCTTCAATTAATGATGATGTGACGATCAATCAGTAGGATCGTAATATTACAATATAATCTTCATGTGTTTTATTACGCTGTGATATGACAAAATACTTCGAAATCGAGATGAGCTATATTAACGGTTATTATTATGATTGATGAATGATAATAGCAAAATAAATATTATGTCTTTCCCATCACGTAATGATACTCATGGCATGTCAACTCTCTGTGGTAAAGTGCATCTATTAAAATTGATTTAAGGGCAGAAGACTTAAACACGGGAACGCTTATGATATGATTATTTACAGAAAAATGCACCGGATGGGTGGTGACCGGTTTCAAGGAAAGCCAAGACAAGACTGACTCAACTCACTCAGTCCCATAGTTATAACGGACCTAATCGTGCACAGTTGCGTACATATCTAGCATCACACATATGTAGATAAACTCAGAATCCTTCTCATGGTTCGCGCGAGCGCAGCTAACTTGCCCTGGCCGCAGTGACCCATATACTCAATTACTCTCCAAATCGTTTCTAAGCTGTTGAACCTCCTAGAGACTTTTATGTCACCACATGAAACTAACTCATCTAACTCATATGACTTGGTAAGAAAATATAACCTATTTCTTGATAAATTTATTTAACCTATGAACATGACAAAATACTATTGTTGCCTTAAACGGTGATATTTATGATGCCCTATGAAGTCCATTACATTTTTTATACTACGCGGTGACATGTATGTTTCCATACAAGCTCAATAAAAATAAGTCATACAGTGCGGCAGTATTTAGGAGATGATACTACGATTGTGACTTATTCAAAACGAACGTTACTTGGAAAAACATATACCTTCATACCCATCACATCGAGAGGTATTGTTGTTTACATGTTTATTTATGGGCCGCCCAGTCATGGCAGGAAATGGTAGAGAGTAGTTGCTGGGCGTTTGGAGGCTGGGCGGGTTCATGTCTAACAACCCTCCCCCCCTTTCTTACCTGCCCTGTTCAATTCCGACTGGCCTTTACTGATTGCTCGATTTTGGTACTTAAGTCCTGTAGTAAAGTTATTCCTCAAGTGGATGTAAAATCATTTAGGTAAGAAGGAGGGTTAGAAACTAATAATCGCACCATAAAAATGTTTAATTTAGTTCAGTAGTCATGGTTAATAGGGAAATGAGTGGGTAAACAGTTTCCGCTGGGCCCAGAGAGTGCGGGAAAAACAGCGCGCACTTTTGTCACCATAGGATGCAGTTGCCGGTTCGGCGTTACCGGCTACCTCCTCGGGAAGCGGCCGAAGTCCATTGGAGTGTTACCGTGTGAGAATGTCGTATTTTTTTTATTTCTCCGCATAAGAGTGATAAAAACAGCAAATATGTATACTATGATTTCTGGGGCCTTCACTCGTTAGAAGCAAGTTTTAACAATGTGATTAAATAGGTAGCAAAGACTAACTTCTATGTTTAAAATTAGAATAACGCAGCGTTAGTTAGTGGCAGCCACTGCAATTACAATGTGACGAACCAAGCTCTACGAGACGTTAGCACACATCACAACAAGTTGGTCATTCAGTTTTGTTTGTATATTTGTGTTTGAAAAAGGAGGTTGATGGTACCGTATAGAAACAAAAATTTATCTCGCAAATATCAAATCTGCATGAAACATCGATCCAAATGGCATTTTGTTGCAATACTTATATCAAATGTTCAATACATTCGATACGTGTTTCAGCGACTGAGAAAGCAATACCTGTAAATCGACCAATCCTTGAGCTAAGCTGTATACAATTTCTAATATGTAACCTATTCCAATGTGATTCCTTATTCAGCAGCCTCATTCAATGTATTGCCTCGCATGGTAAAAGTAACTATTGGCAAAGGTGGCTGCATATGCAAATGGCACTGCATATTTCGCATGACAAGGTTGATATAAAAGTATAACCTTGTCGAGTGAAATAAATATTTGTTCAATGATTTGTTCTGAAACGGCAGTAATTTGAACACACATTTAAAATGAAAATATCGCTTTGACGTAACACGGTCTTATGAAAATACAATGATATTTGTTAGGGAAATATTCATTCAATGCTGGTTGCCTGGGTAGGACCACTATTCATGCAGCTGATGCGTTATTTGAAGGCGCTGTCACAAATTATGATTACGATTAAAGGATATTACATTTTTTAATAAATCATGTATGCAACGGCATGATAATACGGGAATACGATAGTAGTTTAATGGTAATTAATGATATTCATACAACGGGAAAACGAACAGACATGTATGTTTAGTTTAGACAAATAATCTACAATTGTGGTGAGTGGAAAAAGTTAGCAGATATGAATTTGTTAGACAAAACTCTCTTTAACTTATACATCTCGTTGGAAGCCCTACCACTTCTATTCTACACTGACCATCGGTCTTAACAATGATCTTCGAGTGGTTATGACATCAATAATGAAGAACAGCGGTCATCGGATTGCCTCATTTCTCGGAATTTTCGCTCAACAGACCTGGTTATTTGATTTCATTCAAGCTGAGAGGATCTAGCCAATTTCAATCACCAGACCCGTAGACCTCTGTTCACGCTGAACATGTTTTTTATTTCCTTACACATAAGCCTCTGGTAAAAGGACTCTGTTCTGTACATGTAACATAGGGTGATTTAGAACAAAACTTGTCGACAGAAAACCCTCAAAACTTAAAAACACATGTAATGATGTGTCCTTCATTGATATTTCGTATAGTGATGCATAATTGATCAGCAAATTTCAAATTATTATTTAATCGGAGAAGGAAAAACATTTGTCATGGAATACAACCTGTATATTGACAATCTGACTATCAGCAATGTTGTCATAAAATCGAAAGCCAATGGTGGTAATCTTAACCTAAACATGGATCTTACAGAGCGCTTATTACGTGCAGAATCATTTTGAACGAAATCATTCAAGAAAAACAATCAGGGGGTGTGGGGATCTTGATCTTAGACTGAATCTTACTCACTGAAAAACATCACAGCAGCTCTCAAACAATGACAAGAAAAGAAGATTACAATTTTGTCAACGGATCAATGAATCATAATGATTTGACACAAGCACCTGAATGGAGATCTCGAAGACCGGTAGAGGTGTTCGAGAAGCCTTTGCACTCACCGAAGGTGACAGTTTGGTTCAGCTTGAGTTCCTCTAAGGGGTGTGCGTCATAGGTTTTTGGAAGATGCTGATACGAGAAACATACGCGTTGTAAGCACCGAAGAATATATTGAAGTACAAGATATTGCAATGTTTGCCTGCATTCATCCTGATGTTTTGCTCCAACAAGTTGGTGCTACGTTACACACATCTTGACTGCAATGGCATGGCTTAGAAACTGTTTCGGAAACAATATCATTTCACACCCATCTGACTTGCCGTGACCAGCTAGGCTCTGTGATCTTTCCCATCTTGATTATTTACCCTGAGGGTATATCAAAGAAAGAGTCTCCATAGCCAACTCTGACATTATGAATGTTCGATGGCAAATTCTCCGAGGAGTATCTCTTCCATTAGCTAAGATGTTCTTGTTGCAGTAAAATAGAATTTAAGAAGATGGATAGATATTTTGAGATTTGATACAGACACAGACATATACAGACACTAGGCCGAATCACCGTGGAAGGGGAATGGACGACGGCAAGGCACACCTCAAACTCCTCTCATACACTCACACTCACACAACTAAGCCCTATTTCATTACAGGGTCAGGACGGAAGGCCTTGCAACACTCACTCTGTGTCATGAGTGCGGTCCGAGGTCAGTGTCAGCAGCAGGGCCCGACTGTGTAACTGGCAACGTCAATAATCATCCATTCACATCATTCTGCATTCACGCCTATTTGTTGCATGCTCTCTCGCTACCTCCATACTCAAGTCTCTCTTTCATAACGCATGCTTCACATGATCCATTCATTCAAACTTCGTTTTACCTTTAGGCCTACGTCCACTCGCCTCTGCCTTCATCATCATTTGTAATAGTCTCCCTTCATCCATCCGCACCATGCGCCCAAACCATCTCAGAACACGCAAATCAACTCCGTCCTCTAACTTCATCACCATCCCCGTTCTAATTCGAATCAAGTCGTTATTGATCATGTCCCTCCGTGTGACACCAGCTATGGTCCTTAAACATTTCATCTCGAAAACATTCAACCTTCTTCCCTTTTCTGCACTCATCCTCCAAATTTCAGCTCCGTATAGCTCAGTTGGGTCAACAACACCCTCATACAACCTTCTCTTAGGTTCCATCTTCAACTTCCTAGAGCTCGTAACACTTATCAGTGCACCCAACACTTTACACCCTTCCTTCACTCGCGACTTCACATCAGTTTCCCTTAGTTCAGTCTCCTCCATGTGGGAGCCTATATACTTAAAACACTAAGCTTCCTCCAATAATTCTCCGTATAGGAGGACACTAATTCTGCTCGCATCGACATTCCTCAAGCATCTCATTACACTTTGATCCACGTTCTCTCAAGGCTTCCTCCTCTCACACTCTACCAAACTCCGGTAACAGCCTTCACGGCTTCTCCTCTGAATCCGTCACCAGCCACTGGCTCAACTGCCAACTCCTCCAATTCGCTTTCAACAGCTCCAAGTTACGACCCAACACACTCGAGTTTACCTTCCTGACCACCCCACCCACGTCGAGACCGAACAGCCAGGGAAACACAACGTAGCCCGTCCCAGACCCACCCCCCCTGTTAGCCAATCACTCACCTCGCTCCCCACTCTAACACATCTCCAGCTGTCGACACAGAAACTTTGAGCTGCCTTCAGCAGATTTCCGCCCACTATATACAGACACAACACCCTCCACAGCGCCATGAAGGCCCAGAACACATCCCTACCCTGGCAAGGTACTTCTCACAGTCCTGTCCTACTGGGAGTAGCCTGTACTTGATCTCGAGTGAGTTAATAGTGACAGTGCTCAATCATTATTTAGCGTATTTCTGCGAATGTTTATTCGTGCCGAATCTTTCGTAATATTTCGTTTAGTCGTTTGAAACTTCCGCGGGAATGGAATTCTCATGGGAATAAGTGACAACACTAAGCTGAAGTGACTCTTGAATATTTATATACGTTTCTTCACCGATGGGTAATACAGAATCTGCTCCGGTTAGGAAGCAAGCTCGAATAGTATTTTGAGTGTTCACGTTAGGCGTTTCTATTGGTAAGCGACGTGGTGCCGTGAATCATTGTGCAAGTCAGTTTGCGCTCATTTGGTAACTAAAAAGGGCAATCCACCTGAATCGTACCATGATAGACTGGGACGATTTATTCATTATTGTGTAATCTGTATAAGAATGTTCATCTCTCTTTAGACGGAATAACTCTACCGTGTATAGATTACCGGCCTAGATTCGTCATTCGGATTCATGCCGATGGTTGAACCATCTGGCCTGTGTCTGACCAGCGGTTTTCCTTCGCAGTATTTGAGGAGACGGGGTTTTCTGGCCTGTGCGTCCAACTGCAGCTCTCTATTTACTCGATAGCCCGGCTGGCAGCTCTCAACTTACTCGATAGCCCGGCTGGCAGCTCTCAACTTACTCGATAGCCTGTCTGGCAGCTCTCAACTTACTCGATAGCCCAGCTGTCAGCTCTCAACTTACTCGATAACCCGGCTGGCAGCTCCCAACTTACTCGATAGCCCGGCTGTCAGCTCTCAACTTACCCGATAGCCCTGCTGGCGGATTTTGGCTACTCGGCGTTACGGGTTGTCAAGGTGGCCAATCACATTAGATACAGCCTGGGCGTTTCCATAGCCATACTTAATCGGAGCCGCCCGACTCAACTCTGATCCGGGCGGTTAATTGTGTGTGCCGCTCCGTGTTGATCGGGGCCGGCCAACTCAACTCTTCTCCTTACCAGGAGCTCATTAGTTATGTTACTATCTTCAGCCTTCGTTATCGTTTCAGAGTATATCGGCTATTTGTTAGAAAATTATATAGCTTATCAATATCAAAAACCTTCGAACATATTTAAAAATCTTTTATGACGTTTACCTTCTCCTATGATCCCACCTCCGCCGCACTGCTATAGTCTGATATGGATATTGCTGACAGAAGATCTTGTGTACTGACTATAACATCTACCGCCTCCTGCACCTCCTCCCAGCAACGTCCGCAACAAGTTTCCATCCCAAAACCGGCATCAGCGCACCACCAGCCACAGCAACAACGTCAGCCCCTCTGTGATCTTCGACATTTAATTACTCATCAAAATACTCGGCCCACCTCCTTCTTACAACACCACTCTCCAACAACAACTGGCCGTTTTCTTGTTTCACCCCCTCATTCTTCCCGGTTTCCCCCTTGCCTCCCCCCTCCTCCTCTTGCCCCCTTTCCAGAACATCTTTGAGTTCCAGAACATCCTTGAGGCCCATGGTGACGTAGTGATGAGGGAGCTGATGGATTTTGTGCTGATTTCAAGGAGAGTGGTGAGTTGTCTGTTGGACGGGCGAGTGTTGAGAGGGAAGGGTGGATTAGTGTTGGACTACCTGCTGGTGGAAAGAAGATTCAGAGTGAAGCAGATGCTGTAGGGGAACAAAAGAGTGGTGGGAGGAGGATGAGAGGTAGTGAAAGTAAGTGAACTGAGTTTGAAAAGTAGAGCTGAGGAGTGACAGCAGGTGTTGAGGAAGGAATATGACAACGTGACAGGGTAGGACCTGTGAGATGTGAAGGAAGAATGGAAGACGTTCAGAGAGGCGTTGTTGAGATGTGCGGAAAATGTGTGTGGTGAGCTTTGTGTCGGTGGGTGCAGAAGGAAGGGCTGCGAGTGGTGGAACGAGGAGGTCAAACTGGCTGTGGTGCAGAAAATGAAAGTCTATGAGAACTGGTTGCAAGCAAGGTCGGAAAATTAAAAATTTCAACAAAATTTCAATTTTTTGAGGGATAACACCTCACTTAAGTACCCAAGTTATCACTTCAATAGACCAACACATACATACACGGTTGATGACTAAGGCGAACAATGTTAGGCCTAATGTTTTGCGAAAAACATGTAATCAACCTATAACACCTAGCTGCATACCGAGAATGGAGCCAGTGTTACGTTGAGATCAAGCGAAGACGCACGTTTCCTCATAGAATAAACAAGAAAGAATATTCATATCTCAAAAATTTGGAATAAGAAATCTCCGAGGATGATATGAGTCGGATAGAACAAATATTGATTAGTGTTGAAAATATCAGTTATCCCAAGATGGGTAAAACAAGAATCAAAAGAGTGGGAGATGTCATTCATATATGGATGAAGGAAAAAGGAAGTCGGCTTTGGGTAACTAATGTCGATGCGTTACAGTCGTATGTAACAAAGTTTAAGGAAAATAAGAAAGCAAATATCGAAATTGATCTGATCTAAGTGAAAAATCATCATCATGACTGTAATAAAACTGAGGTAATGGAAAACAAATTGTACCTACGAACAAAAGAAAATCTAGATCGTAAGCAAAAATTTCTCAATGATGAAGATCAGATTGACTCTGAATTGGAGAAGTTTCGAATAATTAGGGTCCAAGAAAAAGAAGCAATACATTTGTGGACTCACTGGAACGGAACAGCCTTTGGTATTCGCATCAAAGATATGATGGAGTATATGAAGGATTTTGAGAGGAAACTGATATAGATTGATGATGGGTACGGTTGGATGAACGAACCATGCTGTTTCATATCCAAAATCGAGGTAGATGTCATTGGTGATGCACGCAAGGTCTGTAAATAATGCCAATTAAACTAATAATAAGCTATGGAAATCCTTTATCGAATTTGTATATTATCCTAAACTCAAAGGTTAAGCAATTATTTGTAATAAAAAATTATTAAGTCAGTTAGTCGGAGATGCCATCGAATTGTCGAAATCAGTAGAAAAATATGTTTCACTGTATGAAACGAAGCTCAAAATGTCGCTCAGAACAAAATTAAACATTACCATAAACCTATCCTGAGGAGGGGGGGGGGGAGCGGGAAGGATCTAGATGTGTTACAGATGGGTAGGATTTAAATCAGAGTCCGATCAGATCTTTCTCAGACAAATTTGTGATTCTGTTGTTGAAGGATGGGGTATAGCTTGAAACATCGTTTGTTCGATAGTGATGGGGTAGCGGGGTCTGTAATCTGTTCGAAAAAGAAATAAAATTGAATAAACATAATTCCACTAGCAACGTGTGGCGACATCTGAAACGAAGTCATCATCATGAATAGGAAAATTCTAGGAAAGAAAAGAGAAATCAGATATGCTAGTCGTCAATGGATGTAGAGCCAAGTGAAGATATTGAAGTAGAATAAGAAAAACATAGTGTGAAACCATGTGTCCGTTTGTATGAAACTGGATACAAATATTAATTACTTGTAACATTCATTCCATCTATGTTTGAAAATGGGTTCTCGCTGCTAACTAATATGGGTTGAGAGTGACAACGAAATAAATAACATATATGTCAAAGGGATATTTAGAGTCGTTTGGACGGCTTTATACGTAAGTATCAATGACTGAATACCATACATAAGGTTAGGCTAGGTTAGGATTTGATGGGTGTGAATAACATATAAAAATCAAGAATCATATGAAAATTGGTTTGACAATCAAAACAAACGATGTAATTTGCAAATGAATATGGAGGAAATCAAAATTGGAAGTGTAAATCAAAACTGCAAAGGATAGAACAAAATGCAAAGCTAAGCGGAGAGGATGGATATGAATATATCAAAAATCGATGGACAAGTATCATATGTATGCACGAAAAGTCGATCGATATAACATAATTCTTGGTTAGAAAAGGTTAGGTTAGGTTAGGATGATTGGTTCTTTTAACCTAACTTGACGTGGAGCTGATCAACAATAAATATCTTGTAACAAAAGCAAGGGACTTTGTTCTAATGGAAAAAATCATAGACAATAGTTAAAATGCTATAGATGTTAACCAACCCTGTTTATGCATACACATGTGTATATGTGCCTACATTGTGCCGGTATTGACCCCTGCATATGCCGTCATTATACCGTGACCGGCCCTGAAAATGCGTACAAAGAGTGTATGTGTGAACCTGGTGTAAGAAATATAAAAAAATACCTAAAATAGAGCCGTATTGAGGGATTCGATATTTACATCACACAAAATAATGACTTAATATCATACATAACAATCAAACTTGAATAAAAATATACAATTGTTGGTTTAGTTGGTTAGGATGACTAGATCTTTAAACCTTTGTACCTAATCATTGAACCTAACAGCATCAAAAATGTGTAACAAATTGAGGAGAATTAGTTCTCTTGGATCTACCTGCTGAGTCTCATCCAAACATGTATAAGAGATCTCGATAAAAATTCTGGAATCTAAACGTCTGCAAAAAGATATTTGCTTGATCAAAGTGGAGAAGTGTATCGAAACTACTAATGATATGTTAAATGTACAGCCCGAGTGGGGAGTTTCATACGAATCAACATCATACCTAAGCATCAAACTTGAATTTAAATACAAAGCTATTGGTTAGGATGGCTGTTAGGTTAGGATGCCTAGGTATTAATATATATATAGCAGTGTATTGGCACCCTTTTTGTATTCATTGATATTGATCTATGTTGTTGTACATTGATATATATTTTGCTGATCATGTACCTTAGGCGTGATTTATATCCTAAATCTTGTCGACATCAGATATTACATCACAGATCTGAAGTTAAATGTTTGAGTGGATTTATTCAACATTCATTATAATAGACGAAAATGGTAAGAAAAATCCAGTTAAGTAATTATATACCAATACCCTTTATTAGGAAATAAACAATATAACATGACATTTTACTGATCATCTAATAAATCAAGCAACAAATCCAGATATACAACAAATATCTTATTGTAACTGTAAAATGTTGAATTCATAATGAAAAAATAGGCGTAAATTCATCGATAACGCTTCAACACCCATAACAATCACTGACATATGCGGCAAGCTTACATAACCGCTCGATCTCTACAGTCTACTATCGAGCGAACACCTAACATTACGTGAAATTGATCGATATTACTGGGCTTGTAACACTCAAAGGGAATA
>SDVV010045111.1:0-10096 GCA_016164225.1 Gammarus roeselii
TGTTTGTGTGTGTGTGTGTGTGTGTGTGTGTAAGAGAGAGAGAGAGAGAGAGACTGAAGATCGACCCTGCCCATCTGCCTGCTCACTACTGGGCAGCTGGGGACCCAAATAAGTGAGCTCACCAGCCTAACCAAAGCTCCAGGACTTAGTTGCTCCAACGCCTCCTGCAGCAATTGTTCTAAAGCATCCGCTGATTTTAACCCTATTAGACTTACATGGTGTTTAAAATCCTACATGAAACTAATACCCGCTCGTATATCATCAGTGAGACATTATCTGTGCTATCCTTTGAGCTATTCTTCAATTCAATAATCATCAATACGATCGTACAATAAAATGTCAAAAATTGTTAGTACTTTGTCTACAAACAGTATAATTGCATACTTTCACATGAGCAACAGCGTCACATTGAGCCAACACGGTCTTGACTGCTGCTGCGTTTCTCACCTCCAGTGTGGGGCTTACTGATGTACGCGGAGTTTGTGTCGATGAGAGCGCGCTCACCCTGATACGCCGCGGGGTAAACGTTCCAGTTAAATTTTTACTATAGGGGCTATTATTCCTCTTTCTTTCGATAGATCTTATCGATTGACTATGTTACAGTCAGGAGAGATTCATGCTACATATGATGACTGAAGGTCAGTTACCTAGTCATGACAGTTAATCAGCGACTGATCAATGAAAATTCGTGGTTTAAAAATACCTACAAAAGCGGCAACACGGGACTCCGTCAAGACGTCTAGTGGCATTCCTTATAGGGTTCAAAATGGCCCTTTTGAGGATCTTAGCTAGAACTTCCATCCCACTGCAGCATATTACAATGTAATTTCCCCACGATCTCTTTTCCTGTGGTCTATTGGCCATCACTACCCTGCCGTGACAGGTCAGTGTATGTTTTTTGCACTTGTCAGACCCACGCAAGAAAAATGAAAAAACACTCGCCCCGATTTCATCACAAGGAACCTTTCCTATAATTCACTAATCTGCAACTGTTACAATTAATCTTCCCAGTCTCCATAAGGAACTGTAATAATAATAATACCATGAATACTAATACTAATTATATTTCCCAAATTCCAAAAACATCCCGTTATAAAATTTATCAAATCTCAAAAAGTTTTCAATTTCTTGATTTTAGAGATTCAATAAACTTCCAACTTCAATAAATTCATTTATATAAAAAAACAATAACAATGTTTTATATTGAACTTGAATTATTTTAAATATAAAATGTACAAAAATGAGATTGATTGGACAGACGGTTTTCGGGATATCACCTCTCGGCAGTGAAAAAATGTGAAGTCAATACCTGATATCTCGAAAACCTTTTGTGGAATCGTTCTTATTTTATTTACGCTGTCACAAAGATGCATAAATCTTCAATAAACCAACAAAAAAATTGTGCTCGCGAGTCGCGCTCCGAAAGCTTTGTTCCCCGTCCAGGTACACGCGTACATAATTGCCGACATCAATTAATGTGTATTTCCTTCACTTCAAATGACAATAGTTTACAAAACAAGTACAACCTTTCGACTTTTTGCTCATATGAAAATTTACTCTAATGAAGAATCGTAGGAGTTTAAACGAATCATTTTTTTTGCTTCCTTTCTTTTAGAAGTTGGGAAGTATGTTGTCATCACCCTCATTTGTTTAAAAATTTACACGAGTGTTCACCGATCTACGCCGGTTTGAGGGTCGAGGGACGTATCCGTCCTCCATGATTTGAGGGTGGTTGTCCACCAACTGCTCATATTTAAAGTCTGTGGCTCACCTGGTGTAAGCGTTTTTTTAGGTTGGTGTAAGTATGGAGGTGTTTGCATTAGTGTGTTCATTTACAGCTCCATTTCCTTATTGTTATGGATGCATCACTAACGCACTCGGACCTCTTCTAGGTCCGGTTGCCTACACCCTGTCGCTGCACCACAGCGTGTCATCCATCTATGCGGAGTGGTTCAAAAGTCATCCCGACTATCCCGCCAAGCCAGTAACCAAGTTCAAGCTCACCTGGAATGGAACCACCATTGAAGTTAACGGCACGACGTTCGACCACAGATTCAAGAGCCTCAAACTATGCAATGACGATCTGAGCGGAGTAGACATCGCCCTAAAAAATGTGACTCTTGTTGCCGCATACGACAGCACCAACACCCTCATGTCGAAACCAGTCACCGAAACCATCACTGCAAACACACGTAAGTTTTTGCAGTGTTTGAAAAAATAAAACTTTCTCACAGAAGGAGGTAAAATATATTACGATCCATGGTGAAATTTGTTTCAGAACTCAAAACAGGTTTCTGTGATTTAATTTTGGTCGCTTATGAGCAGTAGACGCTCAAGTAGGTTTACCACCTTGCAATGACTATGTCAACGAATGACTGTTGCTCCACTGATTAACTGACAACGTAATAACATGCACAACTTTTTAATAGGTTTTGGATTTCGTGCTTGATCAGCCGTCACTTGTTGAACTTGCTTATTTCCTCACATCAATCCCGTCCAAATGATCGTGTAAGGCTGACCACTATTCTGCTCCTTGTACCGAACACGGAAGTTTACCGTTCAGGTGATCGACTATTCAGAGCGAGCGATGAGCTGCATCGATACAAGTTTCAGAACATTGGAAACAACTATCAATACAAAACTCTCCGTCACTTCCAGCCCTTTAGAATGAAGTAAACAGAACTTCAATAGATATTAATCAAGACATTACAAGCGTCGCCTTGAAGGCTTGCTTCGTTAAGCACTGTTGACGCCTCGGGGTAAACACGATACCATGTGTCATTGCGTCTTGTGACGGTCGCGTCATCATTTGAAGGTTACATACATTTTGAGTTATTGTTATCACTGTATGTTTGTGGGAGGAGAAAGAGAGGAGAGAAAGTGAGTGAGGTGAACGTGGAAAACAGAGCCGAGGAGTTCCAGCAAGCGTTATGGGAGGTATATGGCAGCGTTGAACAACAAGGCCTGATAAATGTTGAGGAAACATGAGACACGTTTAAAGGTGCTCGTTTGAGATGGGCAAAACACGTATATGGTGCGAGCCTTGTGGGCGGGTGTAGAAGGGAGGCCTACAAGTAGTGGATGACGAGGTCAAACTGGTGGTGGCGCAGAAAAGAAGAGCCTTTGATGAGTGGTTGCACGTGAGGTCGCTGGTGGCATAAGGCAACTAAAGAGAGAAGAGAAAAGATATGGAACGGGTGGTGAGGAGATCAAAGAGGGACACTGATGCCACGTAGTGCAGGCGGTCGTGCCAAATTTTGAGCAAAAAAAAAGTGATTGGGAGCGGGGTGAAGAGAGTGAGAGAGGGGGAGACCGGGAAGAAAGTGGTCGTGAAAGATGAAAAAAAACGGTTGATGTTAGAAAGGTGGTGTTCGGAAGTGGTGCGCCAAGTGTTTTGACGAGTTGTTGAATGTTGAGTATGTCAGATGCTGTTAAGCGGTTGGTGCACGGATGCCGGTTTTGGGGGAGACTTGTAACGGACATCACCAATGAAGAGTTGCTGTTAGAGCCGGTAAAGGTGATAAAAAAATAGAAAACCTCTGGTTTGGATGATATTGCCACTGAGTGCCCGTAATTGGGTAGAGTAAAGATAGCCAACTGGCTGGTGAGGCTTCTGAATCTGTGTTAGATTTCGGGCATGGTGCCGATTGAATGGCTCAGCGATTTCATTGTTCCGCTGCATAAGGGCATAGGAGATACAAATGAATGCTGCAACTCGAAAAGTATCAGTTTATTTTTTGTTTTTGGTAAGTTGTACGGGAGGGTGATAACCAAGAGCATTAGAGACGGTACGTAGGGTGCAACTGGCGAGGAACAGTGGCTTAATTAGTGGTTGAAGGTGGGCCAATCATTTTTTTTTGCCGTGAGTCAATTCTGCGAGAAGTACTTTGCGATGGGGATGAATAGGTTCTGGGGCGTCATGGATCTGGAAAACGCCTACGACGGGGTCATCAGCAAAGCGCAATAGAGAGTGCTGCGTTTGTATTTAGGGAGTGGAAATTTGTTGACAGGTGTTCAGAGTTTCTTTGTTGGCAGCTGAGCATGTGTTACAGTGGGAAGCGAGGTGAGTGCCTGGATCAGAGTGAAAGTGGGAACGAGACAAGGTTGCATTATGTCTCCCTGGCGTTTCAATCTCTACATGGATGGAGTGGGCAAGGGAGATAATCGCGAGTGCAATGGGTTGAGATTTACAGTTTTTAGACCAAGTGGGTGGAATTGGTCGTTGAGTCAGTTACTGTTTGGGATGATACGGCCCTGGTGGCAGAGTCGGACGAGAAGTTATGAATGCTAGTGTCGGAGTCTGGTAGAGTGTGTGTGAAGAAGTGCGGGTTAACGTGGCTAAATGTCAATTATTGAGATATTCGGGGAAAGTCGATGCGAGTAGAATTACTGCCCTCCTAAATGGAGAGTTTTTAAAGGAATTTTGCCTTATAAGAATATGGCCTCCCAAGTGGAGAAAACTGAACTAGTGGAAATTGAGGTGAAGTCGCGAGTGAAGAAATGGGGTCAAGTGTTGGGTGCACTGAGTAGTGTAATGATATGTATGACGTTGAGGGGGTTCAAGTCTTGGGTGCACTGAATAGTGTAATGAGCTGTAGGACGTTGAGTATGGAAGCAAAGAGAGAGTTTGGGTTGTATGAGGGGGTCGTTGTCCCTACTGTGCTCTATGGAGCTAGCACTTGGGAAGCGAGAGCGAAAGAGAGGAGAAGGTTGAATATCTTGGAAATTGAATGTTTTTGGAGCATAGCTGGAGTAACGCTGAGATAGAATCTATAACGACCTTGTTTAATCTAGAACGAGGATGATGAAAAAGTTGAAGGAAACAGTAGATTTAAGTGTTCTAAGATGGTTCGGGCGCATGGTGAGGATGAATGATGGAAGATTGGTGAAAAAGGTTATGAGAGCGCAGGTGAGTGGACGTAGGCTGAAATTCGGGTGGATGGATGGCGTGAGGGAGGCGTTAAGAATGCGAGACATAATGTGGAGGAGAGTTCAAGGGATTTGCATGAGTGGATGATGGTTGTCAATGGATTAGTTTTGACGCTGCCCTGATGTGGTTTCCCGCCTCTGACATCCCGTTGAGAAACGGGATGGTCGATGGTGTGGGCGGTTACTCTGACGCGGAATGAGTAAACCAGTTCACTGTCTGGCCCTGTTGCTGACACTGATCTTGGACCTCATTCCTGTCCGAAATTGGGTATTCCGGGGTTTCCTGGCTGGACCTTCGCCAAAAGTGCCAAGTTTGTTTACTTGTGAGTGCATGAGAGAAGTGTGAGGTGCGTCCTGCCGTCGGCCACCCCTTACTCTAGAATTCAGCCTAACGTCTCTATCTGCGTCTGTTCTTGTACTGGACGTTAATAGAAATGGTTGCAGCAATTTTATGCGTCTAAATTTGTTCGATCTTCTTCGTGGTACAGCAATGAGTATTTTTATCACAGAAATTCAGGCGAATGAACTGCTCCTAAGGATAAATTTGCACGCTCTTTTTGTTGTGCTGTCTACCAAAATAGTCCCCTAATTTGCTTATAGTAAACTATTCATAACGTGTTCATAACTTGTGTTGAAACTGCAGACTGATGGTAATGTTGGTCATTCTTTCTGGTTCTCTGGTACTCATATCTTGTACGGCAGTACAGCACGCTGTGTTGAAACTGCAGACTAATGGTAATGTTGGTCATTCTTTCTGGTTCTCTGGTACTCATATCTTGTACGGCAGTACAGCACGCTGTGTTGAAACTGCAGACTGATGGTAATGTAGGTCATTCTTTCTTGTTCTCTGGTACTAATTTCTTGTACGGCAGTACAGCACGCTGTGTTAAAACTGCAGACTGATGGTAATGTTGGTCATTCTTTCTTGTTCTCTGGTATTCATTTCTTGTACGGCAGTACAGCACGCTGTGTTGAAACTGCAGACTGATGGTAACGTTGGTCATTCTTTTTTGTTCACTGGTACTCATTTCTTGTACGGAAGTACAGCACGCTGTTTAGAATTTGGAGAGTGATGGTAATGGTGGTCATTCTTGCTGGTTCTCTGGGACTCATTTCTTGTACGGCAGTACAGCACGTTGCGTTGAAACTGCAGAGTGATGGTAATGTTGGTCATTCTTTCTTGTTCTCTGGTACTAATTTCTTGCATGGCAGTACAGCACGCTGTGTTTAAACTGCAGGCTGATGGTAAAGTTGGTCATCCTTTCTAGTTCTCTGCTACTAATTTATTGTACGGCAGTACAGCACGCTGTGTTTAAACTGCAGACTGATTGTAATGTTGGTCATTCTTTCTGCTTCTCTAGTACTAATTTCTTGTACGGCAGTACAGCACGCTGTGTTGAAACTGCAGACGGATGGTAATGGTGGTCATTCATTCTTTTTCTCTGGTACTAATTTCTTGTACGGCAGTACAGCACGCGTCAACAGCGACAATGATTCAGCGGTAAACAGCAAACCTTAATAAAACTGATACTTCGTCTTATTCCAAAGCTTGCATTAAAAATATCCGTAAACATGTAGCTAGATTGTGTATACTATACTTTCATTTGTAGACCAGAATATATCCAAACATTTTAATAATAATAATTTCAGTCGTACTTTGATATGCGTACATCTAATTACGTAGAATGTGCTAACTGAAAGCAGTTAATCATGAGAGAACCATATTCTTATCATCTGTCGTCGTACACCAGCCTGTAATACATTTTAAGGTCTTATTTCTATTCAAGAAATAATACATGACAGTTTTATTTACCGAACAAAAAGACCCGATGATATTGCGCCCGAATATTTTTTGAAATAAAACCATGAAGTGATTTACTGAAACAATATTGGCAAGTTGAACACTAAAGTATATGCGGATTTGCTGAATTTAACAGTTGATGATCCAACGAATTGACAATAACCTCGGCATGGGTCGACATTGAAACACGTAAATCGGAGAACGTTCTGTTTCTATTCCGGGAATAGTAGTATTAGGTTGAGTGGTTTAATAGCTGTCAAATAAAACTATATTGTTGAAATGGAGTTACCTTGCAAGGTAACAAATCCAGGATCAATTTGAACAAAGTTCAAAATAACTTCGAAGCTAAACGTAACCATATGTGGACAATTGAACGGTTCAATCTTTTTAGGATTTGGCAGGTTACACCGATTGGTTTCAAGGAGTTTCTAGAAATTTTCCATAATAATCTTTGAACTCATTTAAATTTTTAAATTTGTAAGAGATTATGTCGCTCCGGTACATCATTGAGGTAGCATGAGATCGGCCTACTTGAAAAGGATTATTCACATATTGACTGTTGTTGTATAATTCGTGAGTTCAGTGAATTCGTTTCTCTTTAACTTTGACGGTGACGTTGTTTTGGTGTGACGAAGACATGATGCTCTCGCGAACTGATTTCCTTGCTCTACCCATTTCTATCGATGCAACGAATCGAATCAAACTGGAAACAAATTCTGACTACAGAACAGAACGATGATTCGAAAATTTCACTGCCCGGTTAACATCTAAAGTGTCTGCTGTACACGTGCGTCTATATCTCCTGCTATAATGCCCGCTTAACATTTAAAGTGTCGGCTGTACACGTGAGTCTATATCTCCTGGTATAATGCCCGGTTAACATTTAAAGTGTGTGCTGTACACGTGCGTCTATATCTCCTGGTATAATGTCCAGTTAACATTTAAAGTGTCTGCTGTACACGTGCGTCTATATCCCCCGGTATAATGCCCTGTTAACATTTAAAGTGTTTGCTGTACACGTGCGTCTATATCTCCTGGTATAATTTTCCGGTAACATTTAAAGTGTCTGCTGTACATGTGCGTCTATATCTCCTCGTGAAATGCCCCGTTATCATTTAAAGTGTCTGCTGTACATGTGCGTCTAAATCTCCTGGTATTATGCTCATTCCACATTTAAAGTGTCTGCTGTACACGTACGTCTATATTTCCTGGTTAAAATTTGATAGTTACTCGTTTAGGTATTTTATCAATGGTCATTTTCTCCCTTCGGTGAATGATGGTGTGTCAATTAAATATACCGACTTGTACTGTAGTAAGAAAATGTGTCACACGCTTTTGATATTAAAAATGTCTTGTGACTGTTTCTTATGTACTTCAGTGATTGGAGGAACAAGATACGCCCTGAAATCAAAAAACTGCATCATCTATGTTGCTAGTGGTGAAGAGACGCGTGATTACGACAAGGAAGTGAAATTCTGCAAAAATTCATTCTATGGAGCCTTGTTTAGTGAATACGCAGATGGAGACGTCACGACCTACCTTAACGATTTGGCTACTTTGACTGTAAACCAACCAACAATATGTAAGTATTTTAGTTTGTTGAGATGGTTTAAGTTTTGAATGAGTATTTGGAGTTAAATTGGCGGTTAGTCGCAAGACGAAGAGAACCTGTTGTCTTGCATAAGTCGCTGTCTGGCAGAACTGATCAGAAAACAAAGTTCTCTATAGAAGAATCTCCTACTAAAATAGTGAAGTGAAAGGAATATGAGTTTGGTACATGCCATGTTTATACAGGAAAAAATGAAAATGATAGTTTAATTTGCCTTCGGCAACAATGGAAAGTCATCAGAGTACACAACTAGTCTTCGCTTAACGTTTACCACCGAATTGTCTTGTTTCGTACACAGCATTCGGTGGCTGTTACCAATCAATAACTCCTTTTCCAATCATGCATTAGGAAAGCAATGTTTCCAATAGAAATGGTAATTATATGTGTATCAGTAAGACTTTGTCTTACGGGGACCGAGGAAATGTTAGGGGCTGTTTTTTCCATCAGGTGGCGTTATGATTCTTGGTCCCGATGTCGCGAACTTCCGCTATTATGGAATACGGAATCTCTGCGACTTCCAACAAGCCTTCGATCATGATCTGTTTTAGCGCAACTCATTTTGCCACCTATTACTGTGGAGGCAACTCTAGCGCGTACACGATCATCGTTCAAAGCTGTAGGACTTGTGGACTTGATAATAGGGTCTGGTGAAATTACACACCAGCTAATAACCCCGAAAGAGTTTGGATGCCCTTACCTTAGAGTCCTAAGAAAAACGAACTGAAGTTGAACCCCGGTGTAACTCATGTGGGGACCAGAAGAAAACCTCTTCTGGAAAATCTTTCATGTTCAAACTCAAAGTCTGAAGTTTCCTAACGTATGTTTCACGGCTGTACAAACCAAGCTCTGGTGTCATATACTTGGTCTAAGTTAAACATCATAAGAATAAAATTGGTGTGGTCGTCTAATATACCGGCTGCCGCACTCATGGGACACAGCATCTGAGCCTCCACCAAGACCTGCTCAGTAATTATAGTTTTGTAGTGGTTATCCTCGTCGTTCTGAGAGGATCCAACGATAATTGGTCTCTTAAGACCTCCTTTCAGGTACGCCCAAAATAAACTCGTTTCCAGTGCTTATACTAAATAAATATCTGGCCCACCATATTTACTATGAGTGAACATCTTTCAAACTACTCTAGTCGTCGTTTGCAAGGCTATCGGGCCTTCACTCTCATATCGAATTCTCCGAATCTAAACGCCTTCTCGTCGGAGGATCAATCCACTGCCAGTTAAATCTAGATTTGCATTTACACCGAAGGATCCAATACACGTCTTAGAGAAAGCTACCGCTGTGTGCGGGGAAATCTCGCGCTGAGGGAGACTCCATGAAGAAGCGCCTGTTTTATATGCAGAGTTACACGCCCTGGAATTAGACATACAAAATTCTATAAATGAACGTCTCCTCAAATACGACATGATCACGGAAAGCCCGATTGCCCTCACTTTAATAATACTCAACAATGTGAACAGCCCATCTCTACCCAAGACAAAACAAGACCTTTTAACAATTTATGTAGCATGCCTAGCGGTCTATATTCTGCTGTACCCCGAGGGATGCGGGAATAAGGCGTTATGAGCTCTCACATTCCAGCACTAATCTCGCTTAAACCAGCCAGGAACAATTCATCACCTTCCAATATCGTGATTAGTTCCTCATCATAACATCTACTGTTACATCCCATTCAATCGATATGTAGCAACCAAGTGGACAACAAATTCATTCAGTTAATCCCTAAGTTGGACTAAGGGGACCCT
>SDVV010045112.1:0-10096 GCA_016164225.1 Gammarus roeselii
CAACATTACTCTCAGTCTGGGGTCCAGATGCAACATTACTCTCAGTCTGGGGTCCAGATGCAACATTACTCTCAGTCTGGGGTCCAGATGCAACATTACTCTCAGTCTGGGGTCCAGATGCAACATTACTCTCAGTCTGGGGTCCAGATGCAACATTAGTCTCAGTCTGGGGTCCAGATGCAACATTACTCTCAATCTGGGGTCCAGATGCGACATTACTCTCAGTCTGGGGTCCAGATGCGACATTACCCTCAGTCTGGGGTCCAGATGCAAATCTTTTCAGATAACGCCTGTTTCAACACCCCAACGACATGTCTTACGTAATAATTTGGGTGCATCAAGACTATGAAGCCATTCATTATCCCAAGAAACAGCTGGCCTAGGCTGTGTGACGTCATCGCGAATGCACCAATACTCAGCCACTTTAAAGGAGTCTCAGCCTGCCATAAACATTGTTCTCTTGAAACACGCCTTTGTTGAGTTTTGGCGCTTGCATTTTAAATTTACTGTCCTGTTAGGTTTTTTCATACGCTGAAATAATGCTATATAACACTACAATCTCAAGGCAACCTGGGAAGGCAACACTACAGGGAAATACCTGTAAGATTTCTAAAGCTCGTATCTCTCTTCCAGAAGTAGGAGCCAATTAATATAAACTGAGCACCTAGGTCAAAATTTGATGAAGAGCTAGACCAAAAATTGATGAGCTCATCAACGATGGCAACGTCTGTATTGCGTACACGACAGGCGGACTGAATAAATGTTTGCTTTGCAACCCACAGAGGTGACGTTATTTGTCTTGGCAAAGTCCTCTTCACAATTCTCAATACAAGGAGCCATTGCTCATGAACTTCATAAAAAATACAGCACCACGAGACCTTTTTTCTACTATTTGACTGATTTCAGCAAGGAAATGGCGACCAAAATACACAGCAAATGTGTCTAGGTACTATATTTTCCCCAACAGCGCAAGAAACATGTCAGGAATCTCCCCCACCCTCAGCATCCGTGGCTTCTGAAGCAACGCTGACAGCAGGAGGTGGCAAGTGGCTACACCTCTTCGGGAGCCAGCTGCAGCTTAAGGCTGAGTGCATTGATGTCACGACTGAGAGGCCGGGTTGAGAGGGAGTGACAGCTGAGCTGATAACATGGACTGAGAGGCAGGCTGAGTGCTGTGCTGCTACTACTGTAGCACGAGTACGGTCTGTACGTGGTATGGGCCAGTGTATGTCATGGGTGCAGGTGCAACATGTGTTGCGAGTTGTCGCCTACAAATGCCGTTACATCTGTTGCAAGGATGTTATTCAGTGAGTTATTACAAATAAACGTTGTAAACATTAGTCGTATTAAATGGAGATATGAAGGATGAATGAGGTTCGCCTAACATGTATACAAGTGGGAGACGACAACAACAGGCCCACTAGGTTGCCATTTGATAGTAGAGAGATCAATTCTGAAGTGGAACGTCAAAGCGGGCATCATGTGTCAGTGTAACTTCTATATTAAAGGATCATTGAAGGGAAAGGTTGTATTACGAAATAGCATTTAACGATGATACTCGAAAAGATAACACCTGAAGAGAAAACCACCGACCGTCGGTGTTGTTTTTAGATAGTCTTGGTTTCATTCCTCGTTAAACCAATGGTGACCGTCATTGCATGACACAGTTTGGCACCACGTATAGGTACCAATGCGAGCACCTTTATTACCGTGCTAGTGTCAATGCCGGACACCGTATTTTTTCCACGACTAATGCCGGGGACTGTTTCTGAACCGCACTACACACCGTAAGCTAATCACGGCTAATTTATCGAGCCGTGATTTGAACGTTTTGCATGCATGAACTAATAACTACTCCCCTTGGAAGTTTGCCATTCTTCGACCCTCTGTTCGCGAAGAAGGTAAGCGTTAGGTCGAGTGAGAAACGCTTACCAACGATTTTGTTTACATTATTTCTTATCATTCTATTCGCTTCTACAGTAAATGACACACTCGGACGACGTTCGCCTTACCTTCCATTACCTACCACACTTTAATCATGTAACCTCTGACTCGACGCCTCTCCGACGAATTGCATAGGTAGCAAGAGCACATCCGGGTCAAACGACATCCCCAGCTCTTCTATTGAAAGAATGCAAGCAGGTACTATCAAAACCACTACAAATGTTGTGGAAAAAATGTTTGGACACCTCCGATATCCCACACACTATGAAACATGCAGTCATCTTTCCTCTAGCAAAAGGAGGCCGCCTCACAAGCACACCAAGTTAAATACATGTTTTATCAACATCACACGTAGTCATAACATTTGAAAGAGTAATGCAACGACGAATACAAAATTGTTCTGGGATTTACAAATGACTCAACTCCAAGCTACGCGGTTTCAAAAGTATGAGGAGCCAATTGACCTACCTCCTTGAGCACTGCGATGGAATAATCAAGGCATTGTGTGATGGATCAAATGTTGATGCGATTTATATTGATTTTGACATGGCTTTTGACCAAGTAGATCACAGCATATTGTTATAAAAACTGCATAACCCTAGAATCCAAGGTAATTTGTATGATTGGATCAAGAAATTTTCATTCATGATAGAACTCGAAGTGTGGTACTTGGTACCTGAGGAAACCTCTGCACCAGTGTCAGTCCTAAGTGGGATTCCACAAGGTACTGTGCTTTGCCTTCGGCTCTTCATAGTAATGGCGCATGATCTGAGCATAAACTATCTCAAATGAATCGATTTTCTGGTTTGCAGACGATACTAGAGCCCTCTAGGCATAGTGAAGGATACGCGAGATATGGAAAATATTCAAGCTGGCGGAAATAACCTGCAATTCAACGAATCTAGATCCAAATTACGAAGAACAATGTTGACTCTCGAGGAACAAATAATCCAACTAGTTATTTAGACTATGGTCATCTCTCTAGATCCTACATAAACAGAACCAAATAGAAAGACTTGAAGCAGTTCAAAGCAGTTTCACCTTAAAAAATACAGTGGTAAAAGACTGGAATTCTGATAGCATGAATGCTCTGAGGTTACACTCGATTCAAGATGTTTAAAACATTTATGCTCATAAGCAGATGGGAAATTCTGGAATGCTACTCATCCAATGTCATGGAAAAAAACTAGTTCCAAAAGGGGCAATGAGAAACTAGGCAATGATTGGTAGAATGTGTTATTACTTGGAAGTGTTAACACTGAAGGGCGGCCAAACGTTGCATGCCAAAGCATTCAACAGTGTCGTGTGCACCTCAGTTATGCAATCGAATGCCACTGAGGTACGCGAGATCAAACATGTGCCAGCAAAAGCGAACATCTTTAGGTACAATTGTCGATTGCCACCAGAGCCACACACAACTGTGTTACTGTTCAGACTCTTATCAGTAGACTGGCACTACCGTTGTTGCATGAATATTGATGCAATACTGCGACCCGTTCAGATGGGCTCGGCAGCTGGCACTACCGTTGTTGCATGACTATTGATGCAATACTGCGACCCGTTCAGATGGGCTCGGCAGCTGGCACTACCGTTGTTGCATGAATATTGATGCAATACTGCGACCCGTTCAGACGGTCTCGGCAGCTGGCACTACCGTTGTTGCATGAATATTGATGCAATACTGCGACCCGTCCAAACATGCACCGTTCAGTTTCATAAACCACTCTTAGAGATTCCCTTCCCAGAAAAAAAGATGCTGATGCATTCATATTCTGAAAAAAAGCCTTGAACTCTTATGAATCTTTAAGAACCACGTCGTCTGTGTAATAGTTATAGTTGTAATAATACCTCTCGTTTACATCTCAGGCCTTGTATCCCCGTATGCATAGGCAAACAGCAGCAAATCTCCACAATGAACGGGCCAACAACAGTCACCTCGTGAGCGACGGTCTCTCACAATTGGAGTCCCGGCGCTACCCTCACCTTACAAACGTCAGTTGTTTTTTCAGAGACTTGTTTTCCAATAACAGGGAAATTGGACCAGGCATCTTCAGCCGGGCACCAACTGATGCGGGCAGCCGACCCCGGAGGATCTTTCCACCCCGCACCGGAAACCGATGTGGACAGCCGGCTCCATTGGCAAGCGGTGCTGCCAGCCGTAGGATCCCTCCACCCTGTGCTGAAAAACGATGCGGGCAGCCGGCACCATCAGCAAGCGGTGCGGGCAGTGGTAGTATCCCTCCACCCCGCACTCGGAAAGCGATGCGAGCAGTCGGCACCATTGGGAAGCGATGCGGGCAGTCGTAGGATCCCTCCACCCCGCACTCGGAAAGCGATACGAGCAGTCGGCACTGTCGGGAAGCGGTGTGGGCAGCCGTAGAATCCCTCTGATCGGCACCAGAAAGCAATGCGGGCAGCAGGAACCGGAGGCTCCCTGTGCGAGGCCAGGCAAGCGGTGAGGGCTGCCAGGAACAGAGATTCCATACGCAGGCTCTTGGTTGCGGGCTTGACGGGGCTATGCAGAAACTCCTTCTGTCCGACACAGGCAAACGATAAGGACAGCCGGGACCAGAGGCTCCTTCTTCTCTAGCACCGGTAAGTGAGCGGGCAGCCAGGACCAGAGGCTCTATCTACCGAGTACAGGCAAGCAGCGATGTAGGAAGCCTGGGAAACATCCACAGAGCTCTCCTCACACATGTCTGCCTGGTAAACATCCACAGAGCTCTCCTCACACATGTCTGCCTGGGAAACCTCCACAGAGCTCTCCTCACACATGTCTGCCTGGGAAACATCCACAGAGCTCTCCTCACACATGTCTGCCTGGTAAACATCCACAGAGCTCTCCTCACACATGTCTGCCTGGGAAACATCCACAGAGCTCTCCTCACACATGTCTGCCTGGTAAACATCCACAGAGCTCTCCTTCCACATGTCTGCCTGGGAAACATCCACAGAGCTCTCCTTCCACATGTCTGCCTGGTAAACATCCACAGAGCTCTCCTCACACATGTCTGCCTGGTAAACATTCACAGAGCTCTCCTTCCACATGTCTGCCTGGGAAACATCCACAGAGCTCTCCTTCCACATGTCTGCCTGGGAAACACCCACAGAGCTCTCCTTCCACATGTCTGCCTCGAGCTTTGAACTCTCCCCTTTCCCGGTGTGAAGTTGCAGAGGTCCCAAAAGAAAGCATCATATCGGGCTTATTCATTCAGTTTAATTCATTCGGCGGATTTGAACATTCCCCCCCCCCGATATTTTCTACAACAAATCACTGTTCTCCGTCAGAACTTCCCCTGCCAGGCAACCTTTTTATTTCTCTTGGACTAAGCCCCTTGCCCACATTTACACTGAGCATTTTATTCACCGAAAGTAACGGTGAATTTGGTGATTTGTCCGTGAAATAACGATTTTTTTATGTTCCCGTTAAAAACCTTATTTCAACGGAGCTTAACGTTTTATTCTGTTCCCTCTCGATTTAAATGGAATACGTTTTACGCATTTCCGTAACATTCCAGACTGTTGTAACTCCAGAGTGGATGAGTATTAGAATACTTTTGTAATGGAACAAGTTTTCAGTCACTTCTTCATACACAAAACTCAATTTCAAGGTATAATGTGAACAAAATAGCATGAAAACGACATTAATTTTTTTAATCCCTCAGAAGCAAATGTCGACGTAAACGATGCGATGTTATCGCCAGAATATAAACAGCTGCTCGGACACACTTCTCACTGTTTTCAATCACTTGACCTACTCATAAGTAGATAAATAATAAATAAAAAAGTTTAGTCATACCCAGATGGTATGTTCTCACTTTGGAAATACATAGCAAATTTGAAATAGGTAAAATAGTTAGCTAAGAACTTGTAACCGAGTAACTGGAGCTGTGTGCGAGCGGTAGGGAGGCATATTACTTTCTTAGCTGTTTCTTTCTTAGCTGAACATGAAAAACGACTCTTTCCGAAACATGTCACGACAAGAAAGCTATCGGGATGAGTTGCAATGTACACAACAACTAAGTGCTGTCTCCTGTCGACATAAGCCACTGCGATATGACAGCGGGGTCTTCTTTATAACACTCAATTAGACTGAGAATGGCAAAATCAGTTGTACAGCCTAATTCATTGTGTGGTAAAGAATGCGACGGTATGAGTGGGTCTATGGGAAACAGTCATAGACAAAACAAAAAATAGAGAAAATATCATTACGATGATATAATATGATCATGAAGTTTCTTTGAGCACGCGCGGTGTGTTATCCTCGTGGAACAATAAGCTCTCTGTAACGTGTCTCGACGGAAAGGCTATCATGGCAGGTTTGAGGTCCACAACAAGTGTGCGTTATATCCTGATGAAATAAGGTGTCGCTATTTGCCTTTGGAATCTTTTACAAAGTAATTAGCATGAATTATTAATTCAGACCCACAGCCTAACAATTGAATAGCAAAGAATGCGATGGTATGGGTGGGTCCATGTGAGTTGAAGAACCACTGACATAACAAACAAACAAGAGAAAAATTAATCCATTCATTACACAAACCGGTGTGGTACCTTTGTAGCACGGTAACCGAGTACACATATATATATAAATATATACATATATATATATACATATGCTCAATACGCGTACAATGCCTATAGAACGATAAAATAAATATGCACAATCAAAATGGAGTGATCTTAGATGAAGAGTTTCGTAACGCCCCCGTTGAGCGGTTTCAAGAAAATGTTCTACCCAAGCCGAAGTGTCACCTTAAGACGTCATGCATGAAATTGGGACCCGGTATAATTCTTGTGGCGGAACGTTTTCTCAATGAAACGAAGCAGACGAATTTCAATGGAAACTGCCAACTTACGTTTAAAAAAAGTCGTGTGTCCGCCAAAATAGCCACTATTTCAGTCATTTCAAGGGGTACACATTTCATAGTGTAGCTCTCCTCCTCCCCTGCTGTCCCCTCACCCTCTATTGCCCCCTTAGCCTTTGTCCCACGCAGTCCGCACTACAATGCTGCGAACAATACTCTGCTCGACAAACGACAGCGGAGGCAGCGTGGAGCTGGCGGGGAGGAAAACATTCTGCGGAGTGGGGTCGGAGGAGAGATGAAGTGCTGTGAGGAAAAGATGATGACGTGCATGGGGAAGATGAGATGTTTTGAATAGGAAGATGAGGCGTTTTGAGAGGGAAGATGAGATGTTTTGAGAGGGAAGAGGAGGCGTTTTGAAGAAAATGGGAGGCTTTATAGAGAGAAAATGCCTTCTGAGAGGCCGAGTTATTTCAAAAAGAGGTGGGCGTTCTGGGGGGAAGATGAGGCCTTGTGAGGGCAGAAGTGTTATGAATAGTAGAAGAACTATTGTGGGAGGCAGTGGGAAAATCAATATTATTTAGTGAAGTATAAATAGCAAAAGAAACTACCGTATACACCAAGGCCTTCCAAATAAGACCCTATGCTTTTCGAGCAACACACCCACAAACACGCGCAATTCTAAAACTAAACTTACTATTCACAACAAAAAGATGCATGACGGCAGGGAGGGTTACACCACAGCAGGGCAATATAAGTCTCCTGCTATTGGAAACAACCCCAAAGGAAATCAGATTTCAATTTATGAACAACGAAACAAATAAATACGAAGATACTCGAACAAAAAATCAATGCATTCTGTGGAAAAATTCAATCTCAGTTATGTAAACCAATTGAATATTCCTCAAGAGCCTTTTGCTCATGCGTGAAATGCTCATGTTGAGTGTGATCAAGTGTACCACATTTTTTCTAGTTTAGATGCATGCACAGTATGAGGGAATAAGTATGCATGTCGTGAAGATTTCATATACTTGTTCTTTAAACAACGGACTGGTATGAGCCACATGACATTCATCTGTTATTATTCAAAAAACACATTATTTGGAGAAGAGTTAGTTGCTTTAGATGCACAATATACAAGATTCCCCGTGCTAGGTTGCAAAAATATTGGAATAAAAAGAAAAATTAGGTATTATTTTCGGACATGGCTTTCGGAACCAATCATTCCTGTCTAAATATACCCCCGATTGTTCAGGGCACTGTACAGCAAACAGGGCACCGTGCAGCAAACAAGGCACCGTACTGCAAACAGGGCACCGTACTGCAAACAGGGCACCGTACTGCAAACAGGGCACCGTACTGCAAACAGGGCACCGTACTGCAAACAGGGCACCGTACTGCAAACATGGCACTGTACTGCAAACAGGGCACCATACTGCAAACAGGGCACCGTACTGCAAACAGGGCATCATACAGCAAACAGGGCACCGTACTGCAAACAGGGCACCGTACTGCAAACAGGGCACCGTACTGCAAACAGGGCACCGTACTGCAAACAGAGCATCGTACTGCAAACAGGGCACCGTACTGTCAACAGAGCATTGTACTGCAAACAATGCATTGCACTGCAAACATGGCATTGTACTGCAAACAGGGCACCGTACTGCAAACAGGGCACCGTACTGCAAACAGGGCACCGTACTGCAAACAGGGCATCGTACTGCAAACAGGGCACCGTACTGCAAACATGGCATTGTACTGCAAACAGGGCACCGTACTGCAAATAGGGCATCGTACTGCAAACAGGGCACCGTACTGCAAACAGGGCACCGTACTGCAAACAGGGCGCCGTACTGCAAACAGGGTATCGTTCTGCAAATAGGGCATCGTACTGTAAACATGGCATTGTACTGCAAACAGGGCATCGTACTGCAAGCAGGGCACCGTACTGCTAACAGGGCATCGTACTGCAAACAGGGCATCGTACTGCAAACAGGGCATCGTACTGCAAACAGGGCATCGTACTGCAAACCTGGCATTGTACTGCAAACAGGGCACCGTACTGCAAACAAATCCTATGCATGAATTAGGTTTCAAATTATTGTTTAGAGAGACCCCAAAAATTTCCCGATGGCCCTAATTTGAACGTTTAGGTTATCAAACATTGCAATAGGCCCTCGAGCAGCGTCATAATTCCGTTACAATATAGACGATGACCTTTTATTTACAGACAGAAAGTCGACCGACAATTGTTCACGTTTTTACCCTGTCGAGTTCAGTATTAGTTTAACCTAAAAGTTGTACATGACAACTATTATAAACTGAAAAAGGTAAATTTAGCAGAATGAAGGGTAGAAAATTGGTTTGAAACGCATGGGCGAGTCATACATAGCTACAGAGTAAAAGAAGAGCAGGGCTTAGAATAGAGCCCTGTGGCACCCCAGTATTCAGAATCTTAGAATCAGAGAGACAAGTTCCTATCTCAACGCATTGTACACAATCACCTGAATAACCAGTATACAATTAATGGAAGAACAGTCTTGCGAAACTGCGTCAAAACAGAAATGGGACAATAATATTTATGTAAGAGAACAGTCTTGCGTAACAGTGTCAGAACAGAATCGGGACAATAATATTTATGAAAGAGAACAGTCTTGCGAAACGGTGTCACAACATAGATGGGACAATAATATTTATGAAAGAGAACAGTCTTGCAAAAGTGTCAAAACAGAAATGGGACAATAATATTTATGAAAGAGAACAGTCGTGCAAAACAGTGTCAGAACAGAAACAGGACAATAATATTTATGAAAGAGAACAGAAATGGGACAATAATATTTATGAAAGAGAACAGTCTTGCGAAACAGTGTCAGAACAGGAACAGGACAACAATATTTATGAAAGAGAACAGGAATGGGACAATAATATTTAAGAAAGAGAACAGTCTTGCGAAACAGTGTCGAAACAGAAACGGGACTATACTATCATGCCAGTAGGTCACTATCTTTGAATACCGGAGCTACGCACTCTTATTTTCACAACAGACTAAGCAAAGCCATTTCAATAGAATTGTTCATTAGTTGAGCAAGGGAAAGGATTACAATAGGTTTAATTAATTTTGCAATTATTTTACAGTTAAGGTACTTCCGTCATATGAAGCGTCACATTATTCAACTGTTACTGGACGCAGAAACGATGAGTGAGGCATGACATCATTCAACTGATCCAGAGGAGGTTCAACGATGAGTGAGGCATGACATCATTCAACTGATCCAGAGGAGGTTCAACGATGAGTGAGGCATGACATCATTCAACTGATCCAGAGGAGGTTCAACGATGAGTGAGGC
>SDVV010045113.1:0-10095 GCA_016164225.1 Gammarus roeselii
TCCTGTTACAAGGGCTCAAAACGTGACGCCATCAATTGAGGCTATCGCAGTGCTCCTGTTACAAGGGCTCAAAACGTGACTCCATCAATTGAGGCTATCGCAGTGCTCCTGTTACAAGGGCTCAAAACGTGACTCCATCAATTGAGGCTATCGCAGTGCTCCTGTAACAAGGGCTCAAAACGTGACGCCATCAATTGTAGCTATCGCAGTGCTCCTGTTACAAGGGCTCAAAACGTGACGCCATCAATTGTGACTATCGCAGTGCTCCTGTTACAAGGGCTCAAACCGTGACTCCATCAATTGTGGCTATCGCAGTGCTCCTGTTACAAGGGCTCAAAACGTGACTCCATCAATTGTGGCTATCGCAGTGCTCCTGTAACAAGGGCTCAAAACGTGACGCCATCAATTGTGGCTATCGCAGTGCTCCTGTTACAAGGGCTCAAAACGTGACGCCATCAATTGTGACTATCGCAGTGCTCCTGTTCTCTTCATCAATTGTGGCAATAGAAGTGCTACTGTTCTCTTCATCAAGTGTGGCAATAGAAGTGCTACTGTTCTCTTCATCAATTGTGACCATAGAAGTGCTACTGTTCTCTTCAGCAATTGTGACCATAGAAGTGCTACTGTTCTCTTCATCAATTGTGGCAATAGAAGTGCTACTGTTCTCTTCATCAAGTGTGGCAATAGAAGTGCTACTGTTCTCTTCAGCAATTGCGACCATAGAAGTGCTACTGTTCTCTTCATCAATTGTGACCATAGAAGTGCTACTGTTCTCTTCATCAATTGTGACCATAGAAGTGTTACTGTTCTCTTCATCAAGTGTGGCAATAGAAGTGCTACTGTTCTCTTCATCAATTGTGACCATAGAAGTGCTACTGTTCTCTTCATCAATTGTGACCATAGAAGTGCTACTGTTCTCTTCATCAATTGTGACCATAGAAGTGCTACTGTTCTCTTCAGCAATTGTGACCATAGAAGTGCTACTGTTCTTTTCATCAATTGTGACCATAGAAGTGCTACTGTTCTCTTCAGCAATTGTGACCATAGAAGTGCTACTGTTCTCTTCATCAATTGTGACCATAGAAGTGCTACTGTTCTCTTCATCAATTGTGACCATAGAAGTGTTACTGTTCTCCTCATCAAGTGTGGCAATAGAAGTGCTACTGTTCTCTTCATCAATTGTGACCATAGAAGTGCTACTGTTCTCTTCATCAATTGTGACCATAGAAGTGCTACTGTTCTCTTCATCAATTGTGACCATAGAAGTGCTACTGTTCTCTTCAGCAATTGTGGCAATAAAAGTGCTACTGTTCTCTTCAGCAATTGTGGCTATAGAAGTGGTCCTGTTCTCTTCATTAATGTCTAAGAAGGAGGTTACTATTGAAGATTCTTGTGACTTTTAAACGCTCCAAAACTGATTGATCTGAAAACAGTGTTTTTATTGACATTGACGACTCACATGGAAGGGCGGAAGAAATGTCTACAATTTCTGTAACGTGATACCATTGCTGGAGAGGATTTTTGTGTGGCGGACTGTCAGAGGTCAGCACAAATCGTGGAAGATAGAGGGTATTAAAAGAACCCTCACTTCTTAATAATCTCAATCTCTTCACGAATTATTTCTCTTTATTTTTTCCCACTTCGATTACAGTACAATTCTTTTAGGATATAAATATCTAATATAAAATAAACTAATCCGCTGAACAATGGATTCACAATCCATATAGCTTTAACAGAGTTCTTGGTACGAGTACCCTCACCTTCTCACTTTTCATCAGATTAAAGAGAAAAAGAGGGAGGGGTACTGAGGCAGGGTTGGTGGGAGGGAGGCATTGACGGATGGGAAGGCGCTCATTGCATTAAGATCGACGAAGAAAAGGTACCCAGACTTTCGAATAGCCAATGCAGAGGCATGGGCACACAGAGCCAAGGAGGCTTCTGCCGCAGGAGGTAAATGCATATAAGAGAGCAACAATTTAAAGGATTATGTTTAGGTATGTTTACACGTGTAGTACCATTGAAAGTGGGCGGAGAGAGTAAGATGGAGAGGGTCAGGTGGGCGGACAAGGGAAGAAGGGCAAGTGCAAGTTGCACTACCTAAACCTAAAAAAATAATTTACAATATGGATTAAAATTCCACTCTACACGAGATCAACGATGTATTTAGTAAAAAAAAATATTTGTGCTTCATCCTGTGCATATGTCCATTGTTTGTATCGAGCAGAATGCCAAGAGAATACCAAGGGAATACCAAGAGGATATCAAGAGGATACCATGAGGATACCAAGAGAATATCATGAGAATACCAAGAGGATACCAAGAGAATACCAATGGAATGCAAAGAGAATACCAAGAGAATACCAAGAGGATACCAAGAGGATACCAAGAGAATACCAAGAGAATACCAAGAGAATACCAAGAGAATACCAAGAGAATACCAAGAGAATACTAAGAAGATACCAAGAGGATACCAAAAGAATACCAAGAGGATACCAAGAGGATACCAAGAGGATACCAAGAGGATACCAAGAGAATACCAAGAGAATACCAAGAGAATACCAAGAGAATACCAAGAGAATACCAAGAGAATACCAAGAGAATACTAAGAAGATACCAAGAGGATACCAAAAGAATACCAAGAGGATACCAAGAGGATACCAAGAGGATACCAAGAGAATACCAAGAGAATACCAAGAGAATACCAAGAGAATACCAAGAGAATACCAAGAGAATACCAAGAGAATACCAAGAGAATACTAAGAAGATACCAAGAGGATACCAAAAGAATACCAAGAGGATACCAAGAGGATACCAAGAGGATACCAAGAGGATACCAAGAGAATACCAAAAGAATACCAAGAGAATACCAAGAGGATACCAAGAGGATACCAAGAGAATACCAAGAGAAAACCAAGAGGATACCAAGAGGATACCAAGAGAATATCAAGAAAATACTAAGAGAATACCAAGAGAAAACCAAGACAATACCAAGTGAATACCAAGAGAATACCAAGAGTATACCATGAGGATACCAAAAGAATATCATGCGAATACCGAGAGGATACCAAGAGAATACCAATGGAATGCAAAGAGAATACCAAGAAGATGCCAAGAGAATACCACGAGAGCATAGAGTCCACGGACTTACCTCAGCAACGTCACATACCACGTTTGTGTGCAGCGCAACGTCACGCACTTGGTCTAAATTGAATAAGATAGTGAATACCGAACATTCAAATTTTCCCTGAAATCACTTTCGTGTTTTCTCATGAGCCACTCACGACCAGTTTGTTACTTGGCACCAACCAAGTCAGTAGTTCTAGATGTAGGAGACATTGGTTAGTGCCCGACACTCATTTCTTACTTAAAGACTGCTTTTAGCCATCCATCTATCTAAACTTCGCTCTTCCTCTCTACGCCCACTCACCTCTACTTTCATCCCCATTTTTAACAACATCATCAGCCATGGTCGTCGTGTTTCCGAACTACCTCAGAATGCCTGTATCTACTGTGAGCTTCAACTTGCTCACCACCCTCATTCTAATTCGTGTTTCAACTTCCTCACCACCCTTATTCTAATTCGTGCTTCAACTTCCTCACCACCCTCATTCTAATTCGTGCTTCAACTTCCTCACCACCCTCAGTCTAATTCGTGTTTCAACTTCCTCATCACCCTCATTCTAATTCATGCTTCAACTTCCTCACCACCCTCATTTTAATTCGTGCCTCAACTTCCTCACCACCCTCATTCTAATTCGTGCTTCAACTCCCTCACCACCCTCATTCTAATTCGTGCTTCAACTTCCTCACCACTCGCATAATAATTCGTGCTTCAACTTCCTAACCACCCTCATTCTAATTCGTGCTTCAACTTCCTCACCACCCTCATTCTAATTCGTGCTTCAACTTCCTCACCACTCGCATAATAATTCGGGCTTCAACTTCCTCACCACCCTCATTCTAATTCGAACTATGTCATCATTGATCCCTCCGTCCGCGTCCCTCGGGCCAGTCCTCTCAAGCATCTCATCTCAAACATTATCGTGGATTTCCCGTCCGTGAATTGGAAGCTGATTTAATAATAATAATAATATTTAATATTTGTTAGGGTTTTTGATGTCAGCACTTCAAGGCCTTTAAACTTTATGTCGAAATTTTCTAGTCCCCTCCTCTATTTTATGAAGACAATTGAGCATCTTACACCTCGTGAAGTGTATAAACTGTTTTAGCTAAAGATATTTGTTTCGAAATGAAACCATTTCCGATCCGTTCGAATAATGGGGAAAAAATAAATGAAACAAACATCCAATCTACTTAGATGGTCAGAGTCAATAGATGACAATGACCATATCGAAATTGACCGACTATCTTGAAATTATTAAATAAGTAATATTAAAAAAATGACCGAGGTAACATGATCGTCTCAATTGTTGGAGTAACTCCTGCCATCGCCACTTTAGGTCATCAATGGCGTTCAGAACGGGCATTTAGGTTAACGGGCATTTAGGTTAACGGGCATTTAGGTTAACGGGAATTTAGGTTAACGGGCATATAGGTCAACGGGCATTTAGGTTAGCGGGCCAGCGTCATGGCATCTTTCAAGTCATCAATGTTGGTACGTGCCACATAGTGATGCAGTAAAACATTGAGAAGTATTGCAGTACCGGTTTTCATATTATCAACTTTGGCATTGAAGGCTAATGATATGTAAAAAAATAAATTATGACGTCACCAACCTACAACTTAAATCAACGATGTTGAGAAACCGTTTGTCCACGTGACATTTTGTTACTGTATCACTTTAATGCATAAGAGTCTACATTTATAACAAATTGCCATGCCCTTGGTGCTTCATTACTGTATATTTACCAATGAAATATTTCCTGCTTTTTGTTTATCATGCTGCAACTTGACCAGCGATGTTGAAACAAATTCGATAATGACAGCATTAGCAGAACGGCGTCGACGGGATCGTGTGCGCCTGCGCCACACAGTAGGGAAAGTGTTCACGAAGAGCCACGGCATCACCCACAATCACTATTGTCGAAAATACAAATATCCGATATTTTTTTCAGTACATTGTCCAGTACCCTTGCAGGAGATCTGGACAAATACTCTGATGATATATTTAGCTACAGTAACAGCAGCTCCGTCATAAATTTACGCGCTAGGTTACGACTGGTAGATCACGCCAACATTCAGTGATGGACAAATTACTGCCTTAAGATACATTTCCCAATACTCTGTCCTATTATCCGCGGTGAGTTGAGACAAAATAGTTCTAACTTGTATCTAGATGCAATGTTACGCCGAACACCTCCTGCAACCGGCGTGAAAAGGACGCGCTGGCGTCGGCCTTTGAACAGATTCAAACAGCGTGACAGAAAGCGAGTCCAAAAGAATCGAACTGCTCGGTTCTCGAACTACTCGTTTCTCGAAATACTCGTCACTCGTTTCTCACGCTCAATTCGCACTACGTAACCAGCAGCATTGAATGGAGTTGCGCAGAGATCGTACGCACGTTGCCAGAGTCGCTCGGTTTATTTAGGTGCGTTTTCTATTCAAGAGTAAGAGCGAAAGTAGAAAACACTGTGGGAACTATACAAACTAAAACTCAAAGGTGGCAGGCTTTATCGCCAACGACCAATTCTGAGTTCAGTCATCACAGGGTTTATCATGATCAAGAAGTAGTTTAATAACTCTTTTCAAGATAATTATTGCACGAACAATGATTTCATTCCCATGATACGCTGGTTAAAAAACTTTACAGCGGTGATCAATTCTTGAACCGTTTTGGGGCGCGCCCCGTAAGGAATAAACGCGCTCAATAGACATTGAATTGTAGTTTCAACTTTATTTGTGAAGGGGGATCACAACACTAGAATCTTCCCATCGGTGCGTAGAGATTTGTTACTATAGCGTAGAGGTTGGTTACTACAGCGTAGAGGTTGGTAACAATAGTGGTTGGTTACTGCAGCGTTGAGGTTGGTTACAACAACGTAGCTGTTGGTTACTACAGCGTGGAGGCTTGTTTCTACAGCGTAGAGATTTAATACTATAGCGTAGAGGTTGGTTACTACAGCGTGGAGGCTTGTTTCTACAGCGTAGAGATTTAATACTAAAGCGTAGAGGTTGGTTACTACAGCGTGGAGGCTTGTTTCTACAGCGTAGAGATTTAATACTATAGCGTAGAGGTTGGTTACTACAGCGTGGAGGCTTGTTTCTACAGCGTAGAGATTAAATACTATAGCGTAGAGGTTGGTTACTACAGCGTGGAGGCTTGTTTCTACAGCGTAGAGATTTAATACTATAGCGTAGAGGTTGGTTACTACAGCGTAGAGGCTTGTTTCTACAGCGTAGAGATTTAACAATATAGCGTAGAGGTTGAGTACTACAGCGTAGAGGTTGGTAACTATAGTGGTTGGTTACTACAGCTTTGAGGTTGGTTACAACAGCGTAGAGGTTGTTCCTTCAGTGTAGAGGTTGGTTACTGCAGGGTAGAGGTTGGTTTCTAAGCGAAGATGTTCATTATTACACCGTTGAAGTAAGTTAATTACTACAATGCCACGATTACTATCACAGAGTAGAGGTTGGTTACTACAGCATAGAGATTGGTTACCACAACGTAGAGAATGGTTACTACAGCGTAGAGGTTGGTTACCACAACGTAGAGAATGGTTACTACAGCGTAGAGGTTGGTTACTACAGCGTAGAGGTTGGTTACTACAGCGTAGAGGTTGGTTACTACAGCGTAGAGGTTGGTTACTACAGCGTAGAGGTTGGTTACAACAACGTAGAGAATGGTTACTACAGCGTTGAGGTTGGTTACCACAACGTAGAGAATGGTTACTACAGCGTAGAGGTTGGTTACTACAGCGTAGAGGTTGGTTACTACAGCGTAGAGGTTGGTTACTTCAGCGTAGAGGTTGGTTACTACAGCGTAGAGGTTGGTTACTACAGCGTAGAGGTGGGTTACTACAGCGTAGAGGTTGGTTACTACAGCGTAGAGGTTGGTTACTACAGCGTAGCGATAGGTTACTACTGCGGCCATACTATCACACTACATACATGTATGGTGTAATAGTTGGTTGCAACTCCAGCCAGACGCTACAGGTAGGGCAGGCCAAGAAGTTGCAGCCAGACTGTACAATAAGGGTGGAGAAGTTGGGTACCACTTCAGCCAGACACTACAGGTAGAGCGTTGAAGTTGGTTACCATTGCAGATAAACTTCGAGCAGAGCACATAGGGAGGTTACCCCTGCAACCAGACTCTATGGGTAGGGCGTAGAAGTTTCTTATTGCAGTTGCGAAGTTGCTTACTTAGGCAGAAAGCTTCTACAGGTAAGCGGCACTTTCAATTAACAAAGCCCCGCCCACGCACGCCAGGCTCCGCCCTCTTCGCACCGGCCTCCCTTACGTTGATATTATGGCAGGTGACCCTCCGTAGTAACAGTTAGGGTAAATAATTTATTTAAAGTCCCTGTGATATTATTGCGTGTTAAGATACATTATTCAATCAATTAATCTAGCGTTGACAGTATAATAAAATCACCATTGGGATGATCAGGCACTGTTGGAAATGTGTACGTTTAGGAAACACTAAAATTATCGTATATATCAGACGGATGTCTTGATGAGTTCATTCTCTTTCAAGCTTATAAGTTTTCTTCGAACCAGCCAATTCATTCCTTTCCTCTTAGTTCTGATTGTTGGGTCAGTCAATGATTAAGATATCAGGGAAATAACGCTTGGGAGCTGATATAGATTATGAAAGCCGTTGCTGTTCGTCTTATCTCAGACATGATACTCCTGAGGAACAGGGAGTACTGTTTGCGGAGTGACACAGTGCGCTTTTTCTTGTTCCTTGTTTCATTGATCTATTGTTTCGTGATTTCAAAGATCTGTATTTTTCAATAGTTATAAGGTTAACGGAATATAGCACTCAATCCCCTACTATAAAAAAACTAATTTACATTTTCGCACCTGCTCTTCATCATAGAATAGCGTCTGTTTATTCAGGGTAACTATTGACGTGTTTTTGGGGTATGGTTCACTCCGATGCGGCCAGTTTGAACGGTGACCAGTGCAGTGGAGGCGGCTTGTGGAAAGGCATGGTAGAGCTGTTGTTGATGTGGAGTGGACGCTGAGTAGATTAATACGAAGTCAACATTGTCATCGAAACAAACGGACTGTGTGCATCCGAGGAAATCAAGGTGAGGTTAAACATGAACCGAAATTGAATAGAATTAACATTCGAGGATACTTTACTAATACAGTCTGGAAAAGAAGTGTAATGCACTAGGGAGCAACACAAGGGATGGTATTAAGGACGGTAGGACTGCATTAGCAGAAGGTAGTAGAGTGGTACTGGGAACAATACCGCAAGGGGTTGTATCGAAGATGGTCGTTAATGAGACTGCATAATTGAGGGTGGTGTTGTGGAATCCCGGACGGTTTAGGGGTGCTGTGGTGGACGACGTGGAGTGGTATTATTACGGATATAGAGGGCGGTATAGAAATGACATTGACTAATAAGCTCTGTATGGGGATGTATAGGGAACGTTATAGTCGCTAGTTGGTATAAGTAACGGCGCGGGAGCAGTAAAATGTCCGTATGGGAACGGTGTAAAGGACTGAAGAACCGAGCGGTATGGGGTCCGGAGAGTCTGCTTTTGGTGGTGGTATAGGAGATTAAAGAAACACAAGGTGTCCGGACACTTAGAAGTGCTTGTGTTAAGCATGTGGCGGTCGCAACCCACTTATGGAATTTGTAATTTAATATTTGGTGTTTGGTGACTGAAAAATCTATAAAAAATCTCCAACAACGACTGGTAATTCGATGTTGCTGCATGCAAGCTGAGGCAGCATATGTATATGTGGACATATATGTATGTTTGTATTTGAAAATTCATGTACAAATAAACCGTATATGAAGACAAAAATATATATTTATATATACATACCATATAATGTTTTATTCGCATGCATGTTGGTGTACGCTTGCTTTCTTGCTTGCATGCTCGTTTGCTTTTGCTAGTTTACCTGTTCATTTGCTTGCAAGTTTGTTTGCCGCTTGCTTGCTCGTTTGGTCGCCTATTTGCTTGTGCCTTTCCTTACTAGTTTGCTTGTTTGCTTGCTCGTTTACTTGCTCGTTTACTTGCTCGTTTACATGATCGTTGGCTTGCTTGCTCGCTCGCTTGCTTGCTTGCTTGCTCGCTTGCTTACTAGTTTACCTGCTCATTTACTTGATCGTTTGCTTGTTCGTTTGCTTGCTTGCTTACTCGTTTACTTGATTGTGTACTTGATCGTTTGCTTGCTCGCTTGCTTGCTGGCTCGCTTGCTTGCTTGCTCGCTTGCTTACTCTTTTATTTGATCGTTTGCTTGTTCGTTTGCTTGCTTGCTTGCTTGCATGCTCGTTTGTTTGCTCGTTTGCCTGCTCGTTAGTTAGCTCGTTTGCCTGTTCGTTTGCCTGCTCGTTTGCATGCTCGTTTGCATGCTCGTTTGCCTGCTCGTTTGCCTGCTCGTTTGCCTGCTCGTTGGCCTGCTCGTTGGCCTGCTCGTTGGCCTGCTCGTTGGCCTGCTCGTTGGCCTTCTTGTTTGCCTGCTTGTTTGCCTGCTTGTTTGCTTAGTCGTTTGCTTAGTCGTTTGCTAAGTCGTTTGCTTGCTAGTTTTTTTGCAAGGTATCTTGCTCGTTTGCTTGCTCGTTTGCTTGCTCGTTTGCTTGCTCGTTTGCTTGCTCGTTTGCTTGCTCGTTTGCTTTCTTGTTTGCTTGCTTGCTTGCTTGCTTGTTTGCTTGCTTGTTTGCTTTCTTGTTTGCTTGCTTGTTTTCTTGCTCGTTTGCTGTTGGCCTGTGTGTCTGCTTGTTTGTCTTTGTGTCTGTATATTTGTATGTCTGTCTGGCTGTCTGTTTGTCTGTCTGTCTGTATGTATGTATGTATGTCTGTGTGTTTGTAAGTCTGTGTGTTTGTAAGTCGGTGTGTTTGTAAGTCGGTGTGTTTGTAAGTCGGTGTGTTTGTAAGTCGGTGTGTCTGTAAGTCGGTGTGTCTGTAAGTCGGTGTGTCTGTAAGTCGGTGTGTCTGTAAGTCGGTGTGTCTG
>SDVV010045114.1:0-10095 GCA_016164225.1 Gammarus roeselii
TATTGATTTCGCTCTGATTGTTTAAGGGGATAGGGCGGGGGGGGGGGGCATTGGTCTCTTGGGTCGCAAAAGAGCCCGATGAATCCCGGAGGGTGACTTATGTCCCCCGGGTCTTCCCGAGCTCCCCGAGTCCACCGAGACCCCTCGCCTCAGCTCATCTCGGTTTGCCTCGAATCATTTCGGCCAGTCTCGGCTCGTCGCGCCCAATTCGACTCGCCGCAACATGTTTCGGCTGATCTTGAGGCACTTCGACCAGCCTCAACGCGGCTCTTCCCCTCTGCGCTAGTGATCTTGTGGACTGTAATAACAAAATTTTTTACTCAAGCATTTTAGGATGGGAGTGGGCTGGCATAGGTGTCCCGGGTCCCAAAAGAGCCCGACAAGTCTCGGAGGGTAACCCAAATCCCCCGAGCTCCCCGGGTCCCCTCGTCTCAGCCCATCTCGACTTGTCTTGAATCATTTTGGCCAATCTCGACTCGCCTCAACATTTTTCGACTGATCTCGACGCACCTCGAACCAGCCTTGACGCGACCTTTGCCCTCTGCGCCAGTAATCCGCCGACTGTAATAGTTAATTGTTCTACCCAAGTATTTCACAGATATACGTTCTCCTGTGTATGGGTTTTACAGCGTGGGGAGAGGGAAGCAGGGGTCACAGGGTTCAGAGGGGCCTCAAGTGGGTCCCAAAAGTTTCTCAGGGGGGTCCCAAAGGGTCTCAAGGGTGTCCCAAAGGGCTCCGGAAGGGTCCAAGTGGGTCCCCCCCAAAATCCTCCTTGCCTTCCAAGACCCCGGGTTCCCGAAACCCCCGGGTCCCTTGAGTCTCGCGGGACCCACAAGTACCCCCCATTCCTGGGTCACCTAGTCTCAACCAGCCTCGGTTCGTCTCGACTCGTCTCCCCTCGCCTCAACTTGCCCTGACTCGCCTCGTCCCCTCCACGCAGAGTGTCATTTAAGACTTTCGCAATCTATGATCAACATTATTTCACCATTAGCCATCGAAACGCCTGGCTGTGCGCGGACAATTATTATGCGCCCGGTGATTATTTATTATTTATTATTTGCTTCAATGTTACACCGGAGTCCCAACGCGAAGTTAATGCAGACTCCCCCGTAGGGCGGTATGTGCCCGGTGAGTGCAAATTCTCCCACCGTAGGTTGGACTAGACTAACTAACACACCGCATATTCCACTTAAGGACCCTGCGGGCGTCCAATGCTACGTAATTAAATAACCAATCCGAAGTAGATCACTACGAAAAAAGGGTAGATGAGCTATAGAACCCACGAAATAATTAAAGATATAATACTAAAATAAAGTGTTATTGATCTATAAAATGATTATTCATCCATACACCCCGAGGCGAATAAGAAAGTGCTCTGTCGTCCTGGTGCTTCTCTGCAAACGCTCAACAACCAAGTTAAAAACAGGTCATCAAACCGGATTTAGATTAGGGGCTTTTCTCAACCGGAGCCTCAACACTGGTCATCGCAAGCTCCCTAATAGGGCACGAAAATAATCGATTCTGGAGGCTCGCACACCTTTGTGTGCGAAAACTTTGATTTTATCAGAATTGAATTAGATAATGATCTCAATTTGGGTGCATACACAAGCTGGTACGTACAGGAACGGAAAGGGCTTAAGCGCAGCTATATAAACAGATTATCGTCTCTGTGCATTGTGGAGTGAAGAGATCACCCCGCCTGCATCGATATTCGATTTTTGGGTTTTACACTGCTTCGTACAGACTACTAGGTTGTTTGAAAGCGATGATCTTTCCGGTAGGTTAGGTCATTGAGTAAGTTTTGTAAGTTGCACGTCGGATTTTAGAAGCATTTTCTGGTTGCTATGAGTGCGTTGCAATCCATCAGTAATTGTTTCACGTTGATTGCTAACTTTTGACAACCGAAGCATGGTGGCGCACCCAGTCCCATGTCTATATCCATCAAGTGGTGATGAGTTGTCCATGAGTCTCTCGTGCACAAGCGGTTGATGAGCACTCGGTTTCATCTGTTGAAAAATTAGGTTTCTCATCCTCCATCCAAGGGTTTAACTGAATGCATTTCTGGTCCGCCTGTTGCCACACGTCACTCCATCGGGATGTTGTATGGAAGTTGACAGGGAACCAGGCTCGGTAGTGTATGGGATAAATTGTTCTCGATGTGTAGACGCCGGATTAGCAAGGGAATCTGTGAGCTCATTTCCCCCTATTCTAATTTCTCCTCACGTGACCAGGGACAACAATGGTATTATTACGGACATTCTGACTATGATGGACGTCACAAACAAGGTTTATGACAGGATCAACAAAGAAGGACGATGCCATGTAAACACAGAACCTGTTTCTGCAGGAAGGCTTAAATTATTTCAGAATGACTGAAGGCATTTCAATGTGCGTCAAAATGTAGTTCGGTATCCTTCTCAGTACAGCAGTAGAAAAATATTACAACAAGAGACAGTCCGCGATGAGTGTAGGAAGAGTACCGGGAGACGACATCAATCAAGAAACGAACGGAAACATCTTATACAACACGGGACATAAAGGAACACAACAAGGGACGATAACTAATGCCGCTACAAGGCAGAACCTGGACAGAAGAACCGGGTCGGGCAGCAGACGCTTCAATGGCAGTGAATTGAGTGGCTCTTGGCGCAGCTCAACAGAAGACAGGTCAGCCTAACCAGAGAAGAGTGGGGAAAACTAAAGTTTAACTAGGAAATGATCAACCACTGATGCTCAAGATGGATCTTCTTCAAGTACTAGTGAAAATGAACGAATATTTATTTTATAAGGAGCTGGATAAGGATAACCGAAAATTTCAGCAGGAAATAGGCCTCAAGGACTTAGGATCGGAAATGTAGACAAGCCTTCTCCAAACAAGAGGGGTGGAGGGTCAGTGCTTTGTGTCAAAAAACTAATCCGTCTGATACTTCGCATTGCAATAGCACAACAATATACGAGATAATCCAGGTCGGCATGAACCCTCTGATGGGGTAACACTGAAAATTGCACTTGTATACGGAAATCCAAGAATAACAGTATGAAGATGACGTACTTTTGGATGATTTGGACAATATCACTTCCTCTCCCCATGAGAGTATCTTGATAGGGGACTTCAACCTGCCTGATACCACTTCCTCGTTAAAGCGGAATTGCGAGGGGGGGGGACAGTTTGATACGACTCGTCAATAATAACAACCAAAAACAGTACATGGAAGAACCAACCAGAGGGCCTGACATCTTGGGCCTTGATTCATCGACCGAAGAAAAATTAGTAGACTGGTAAGAGTCAAAAACAGGTGGTCACCATACTATTGAATTACCAATGCCAGCAAATCCACCAACACGGGAATCAGCGATGAGTAACTAGAATTTTCGAAGAGCTAAATATGACGGCTGGAAAGACGAAATCACAAACATTGACTTCGGTGATGAATGCTTTGTGTATCTTAGAGATAGGGTGGTGCAAGAAAGCAAACGATACATCCTGGAGAGGGAAGTGTTGACTTCGGTGATGAATGCTTTGTGTATCTTAGAGATAGGGTGGTGCAAGAAAGCAAGCGATACATCCTGGAGAGGGAAGTGTTGACTTGGGTGATGAATGCTTTGTGTATCTTAGAGATAGGGTGGTGCAAGAAAGCAAACGATACATCCTGGAGAGGGAAGTGTTGACTTCGGTGATGAATGCTTTGTGTATCTTAGAGATAGGGTGGTGCAAGAAAGCAAGCGATACATCCTGGAGAGGGAAGTGTTGACTTGGGTGATGAATGCTTTGTGTATCTTAGAGATAGGGTGGTGCAAGAAAGCAAACGATACATCCTGGAGAGGGAAGTGTTGACTTCGGTGATGAATGCTTTGTGTATCTTAGAGATAGGGTGGTGCAAGAAAGCAAGCGATACATCCTGGAGAGGGAAGTGTTGACTTGGGTGATGAATGCTTTGTGTATCTTAGAGATAGGGTGGTGCAAGAAAGCAAACGATACATCCTGGAGAGGTAAGTGTTGACTTCGGTGATGAATGCTTTGTGTATCTTAAGAGATAGGGTGGTGCAAGAAAGCAAACGATACATCCTGGAGAGGGAAGTGTTGACTTCGGTGATGAATGTTTTGTGTATCTTAGAGATAGGGTGGTGCAAGAAAGCAAGCGATACATCCTGAAGAAGGAAGTACAATTTAACAATCCCTCGTAACAGAATGACGAACTTCGAGAAGCTATTGCTTGCAGATCGCGTCCACGAAACTAATCCGACACAAGAATTTCAATAAGCGCATGAGCAGGTTAGTAGAGGAGAGCCATGAGTGATCACAAGCGCAAATGGTTCTACGCAAATGCTCTCTACGCATTAGCTCTCTACAAAATAGTGCAGGTGATCTAAAATCATCCAGTGCAGATATGTCTAGCATACTCAGCAAATACTTTGCAACCGTCTTCACAGATGATACAGATACAGACACTAGGCCGAATCCCCCCGAGAGAGTGGTGGCCGACGGCAAGGCGCACTTCACACCCTCATACGCTCACACTCACACAACTTAACCCTGTTGCGCTAAGGGGTCCGGCCGGTAACCCCGCAACACACACTCTGAGTCACGAGTGCGGTCCGAGGATCCGTCGTCAGCAGCAGGGCCCGACAGTTTTCGGTGGTTTAATCCCACGGCATCATGATGGCCGGGCTCCCCTAACCACGACGATCCCGACAACGTGATGCCAAGGGCGAGAAAGCACATCAGAACAGCGTCAAAATTAACCACTCACAATCATTCTCCACTCACGCCTGTTCATTGCACGCTCTTTTGCTACTTCCACATTCAAGTCTATTCTTCCTAACGCATGCTTCACACCATCTATCCACCCAAACTTCGGTCTACACCTAGGCCTGCAACCACTCGCCTCCGCCTCCATCCGCATTCATCACCCTTTTCACCAATCTCCCTTCATCCATCCTCTCCAAGTGCCCGAACCATCTCAGAACACGCGAATCGACTCGGTCCTCCAACTTTTTCACCATTCCCATTTTGATTCGAACCACGTCATCAGTTAACCTGTCTCTCCGCGACGCTCCAACCATGCTTCTCAAACATTTCATCTCGAAAATGTTCAACCTTTTTCTCTCCTCAGCTCCGTATAGCACAGTTGGGACAACGACACCCTCGTACAGCCCTCTCTTTGCTTCCATCCCCAACGTCCTTCAGCTCATTACACTCTCCAGTGCGCCCAGCACTTTACACTCCTCCGTCACTCGCGACTTCACCTCAATTTCCACTAGTTCAATCCTCTCCACATGTGAACCCAGATACTAGCAGTCCTCGAGCATCTCATTACTGTACTTTTACCCACGTTCACTCGAAGCTTCCTGCTCTCACACACTATACCAATCTCAGACAAGCCTACATAGCTTCACCTCTGAATCTACCACCAGCGCCGTATCATCCGCAAAAAGCAACTGGCTCAACTGCCAACTCCGCATATTCGCTTCCAACAGCTCCAAGCCACGACCCAGCACACTCGCTTTCACCTCCCTGACCACTACATCCATGTAGAGATTGAACAGCCAGGGGGACATCACGCAGCCTTGTCTCAGACACACTTTAACAGTGAACCAATCACTCACCTCGCTTCCCACTATGACACATAGTTGGCTGCCAACATAGAAACTCTGCCCCCCTTTCAACAGGTTTCTGTCCACTCTATAAAAAACGCAACACCCTCCACAGCGCTTCTCTGTCAATCCTGCCGTATACCTTTTCCAAATCCTTGAAGGCCCAGAACACATCCTTTCCTTTGGCAAGTTACTTCTCACAGGCCTTTTTCACTGCAAAGATCTGCTAGGCTCACCCTCTACCGCTCCTACAGCTACACTGTTTTTCTCCTATTGTGCAATCTGTACATTCTCAAATGCTTTTGATCAGCACTCTCCCATACAACTTACCGACCACACATAACAAACTGATACCTCACGAGTGGCAGCATTCATTTATATCTCCTTTGCCCTCATGCAGCGGTACAATGCAGGCACTGCGTCACTCAATTGGTACCATGCCCGCCACAAAATAAATGTTCAGTAGCCCCACCAACCATTCGACAATCGTTTTTCCATCCTGTTTAAGGCACCTAGTCGCAACGAGATCCAAATCAGGGACTTTCCCTGCTTTCATCACGTTCACCGCCTCCTGCACCTCTTCCCTGGTAATGTCCGCAACAAGTCTTTCTCCCAAAACTGGCATCCGCGCACTACCACCCACAGCAACATTGTCCGCCTCTCTGTCATCCACGACATTCAACAATTCATCAAAATACTCGGCCCACCTTTTCCGTACACTACCTTTTTCCGTCAACAACTGGCTGTTTTCATCTTCCACCGCCTCCTCCTTTCCGGTCTCTCCATTCCTAACCCTATTAACCACTTTTCAGAACATCTTTTTGTTCTCCTTAAAATTCTGGCACAATCGTCTGCCCCACCTGGCATTAGCGTCCATTTTGGCTCTCCACAACATTGGCTGTATCTCCTTCCTCTTCTCCTGATAGGTGTCATAGGCCACCACCGACCGCGCTTGCAACCACTCCTCAAATGCCGTTCTTTTCTGCGCCCCCGCCAGTTAGACTTCCTCGTTCCACCACTCGCAGCCGTTCCGTCTGCACCCGCCCACACGGCGCACACCACACACATTTCTCGAACATCTCAACAAGGCATCTCTGAACGTCTTCCATTCTTCCTCCACATCTTGCAGGCCCTGCCCTCTCACGTTGTCATATTCCTCCCTCAACGCCCGTTGGAACTCCTCTGCTCTGCTTTTCACATTTAGCTTACTGACTTTCACTACCTCTCTTCCTCCTCCCACTTCTTTGTTGCCCTTCCACCTATACTCCACTCTTAATCTTTCTTCCACCCATGAATGGGTGCCACTGTATGAATGTAGATACCATGAACGGTGCCATAACATGAATGCACCTATAGCATGAACGATTCCATAGAATGAACGCACCTATAGCATGAACGGTGCCATAGCATGGATGCAGCTATAACATGAACGGCGGCATAGCATGAACGGTGCTATAGCATAAACGGTGCCATAGCATGGATGCAGCTATAGAATGAACGGTGCCATAGCATGAATGCAGCAATAGCATGAACGGTGCCATCGCATGAATTTAGCTATACCACGAATGTAGCTATAGTATGAAGTGCCATAGCATGAATGCAGCTATAGCGTGAATGTAAGCATGAACGGTGTCATAGCATGAATGCACCTAGAGCATGAACGGTGACATAGCATGTATGCACCTATAGCATGAATGCAACTTTAGTATGAACGGCACCATAGCATGAATGCAGCTATATCATGACTACACATCTATAGCATGAATGCACCTACAGCATTAATGGTGCCATAGCATGAATGCACCTATAGCATGAACGGTGCAATAGCATGAATGCAACTATAGCATAAGCGGTGTCGTAGCATGAATGCAACTATAGCATGAACGGTGCCATAGCATGAATGCACCTATAGCATGAACGGTGCAATAACATGACTGCACCTATAGCATGAACGGTGCAATAACATGACTGCACCTATAGCATGAACGGTACAATAACATGACTGCACCTATAGCATGAACGGTGCAATAACATGAATGCACCTATAGCATGAACGGTGCAATAGCATGAATGCACCTATAGCATGAACGGTGCAATAACATGAATGCACCTATAGCATGAACAGTGCAATAGCATGAATGCACCTATAGCATGAACGGTGCAATAACATGACTGCACCTATAGCATGAACGGTACAATAACATGACTGCACCTATAGCATGAACGGTGCAATAACATGAATGCACCTATAGCATGAACGGTGCAATAGCATGAATGCAACTATAGCATAAGCGGTGTTGTAGCATGACTGCACCTGCAGCATTAATGGTGCCATAGCATGAATGCACCTATAGCCTGAACGGTGCAATAGCATGAATGCAACTATAGCATAAGCGGTGTCGTAGCATGAATGCAGATGCAGCATGTAAAGTGCCATAGCATGAATATACGTATAGCATAAATGCAGCTACAGCGTGAACTGTGCCCTGCATGAACGGTGTAGAGCATGATTGACGCCCACACAGTCAATGATGATATCATTAATTGTACCATAACATGCCTGGTCCCACATTATCAAAGACAATCCTCTAATGTTCATCAACTGAAAATGCCTAATTCGTTAGATGGAGAAATAAAAAACGTACGCCCAATTGTCAAGGATGTTTTCATTTGTTTTGAAGAACCTCACAGTATATACATATTAGAATTCTTGTCAGGCGAAAACTGTAGAGCCCTCTCAGGATAGCACCCAGTAGGATGTGGTGCTCTATAACGCAGTGTGGTTGTCACACTAAACTTATAAATAATAACAGGTACACAATGTACAAACAATGCGTGTAACAAGAGCAGCCAGCCATCAGATGAAACTCCCATGGCTGGTAGTACAGCACGCCGTCACTGCGGACCTAAAAAGAGTACGTACAAGCCAAGAACGCTATCTTCCATTGCGTAAAAGAATGAATACAGTCACAGTTACTGTCGGTTAATGGAATAATTACACGTTGCCGACATATCTTAATACAATGCACGGGTGCGTTTGGATATGAATTCAGCATTTTTTATTCATGACGGCAATAAGCCAAAAAGTCACCGAGCGTGCACTTAGGAGACATTGTTTTCCCTCTGGTGAGTGCAAATACTATAAATACTGGCAGACGCTCTTTTCTTTAAACCACTGTCCAAACATGTTGTCGTTAAACCGAGGCAGGCTGCTGTCAGTCTCTTCCAGAACTGAGTTCAGGCAAGTTTAGGAAGAGACCAGCCCATTAACCTGCATTTGATTGGCCATAGGTGGAAGCCGGGCGTCTGTGATTAATCGCATCTAGTGTGCCCTGGCAGGGCTACACAGAGCGGCCCAGGTAGGGCCACATAGCAGCCGTGTACATCAAGACGAGGAAGTCTTATGTCCTCAAGTTACTATAGTTGAAAGTGTTAAGGGATTGTTCAAAGCATTCATTCAGATTTTTTCACGGGTAGGCAGTTTCGCCTACCAGTATCGTCTGATCCACACACGCCGCGAGACTGAGCAGTTCTCACGCAGGAAACATGTCCATTCCTCCATGAGAGGAGGATTGTAATAAATAGAGTACCGATACATAATGTTCGTAGGAATGCAGTCGCTGTTTTAAATGTTGTGTTGGTCAAGTTTGGGCCAAGACATTCAAGATAAGCCAGAGTAAGGAAATCCCTTCCGCTGGCCGGGCACATTACCTTTCAAACCTTCCTCGACATTTTCTCGCGTGTGGAGTAAAGGAAAAACATGAATGGATGCGCGTGCAGGAGGGCGGGGAAGACTATGGCAGTTCTCTACTCAACACATTAAACCGGCAAAACAACATGTTTTAACAAATTTACAAGTGTTTGAAGACAACAATAGGCCTTATGGCCCAAACTGGGTTGCCTTTTGATAGTAAGGTAAGTTCTGAAGTAGTACGTCTAAGATAGCATCTTGTGTCGGTGTATTTTCGGTTTTAATAGATCATGAAAGGGAAAGTTTGTTGAAGGAAATAGCATTTAACAATGATTCTCGAAACAACTCAAATCAGCACCTGAAGAAAGCCACCGACCAGACAAATGGATCATGCCAACCTACTTTTTGTTAACGGGCAGACAGGATCACGATCAGTGCCGGCTGGGTGATGATGTACAAACATACAGTAGCGCAAGAATTTTTTTTTCTAGTTTGCGGAAAAACCAGAATGGTCGTCTATGATAGAACCTTATTACTTTACAAAACTTATACAGATACAGACACTAGGCCGCATCCCCCAGAAAGGGGGGTGGTCGACGGCAAGGCGCACCTCACACCCTCACGCGCTCACACTCACACAACTTAGCCCTTTTGTGCTAAAGGGTCCGGCCGGTAGCCCCTCAACTTACACTCTGGGTCCCGAATGCACCGAGGAACCGTCGTCAGCAGCAGGGCCCGACAGTTTTCACTGGTTTACCCCCACCGCGTCATAATGGCCGGGCCCCCCCCACCCACGACCATCCCGACAG
>SDVV010045116.1:0-10095 GCA_016164225.1 Gammarus roeselii
ACCTACAGCTGCCGTGTCATGGATCACAATGGTACTTCACACACTGATCACCATGGATCATACCTACAGCTGCCGTGTCATGGATCACAATGGTACTACACACACTGATCACCATGGATCATACCTACAGCTGCCGTGTCATGGATCACAATGGTACTCCACACACTGATCACCATGAATCATACCTACAGCTGCCGTGTCATGGATCACAATGGTACTTCACACACTGATCACCATGGACCATACCTACAGCTGCCGTGTCATGGATCACAATGGTACTTCACACACCGATCACCATGGACCATACCTACAGCTGCCGTGTCATGGATCACAATGGTACTTCACACACTGATCACCATGGATCATACCTACAGCTGCCTTGTCATGGATCACAATGGTACTCCACACACTGATCACCATGGATCATGCCTACAGCTGCCATGTCATGGATCACAATGGTACTCCACACACTGATCACCATGGATCATACCTACAGCAGCCGTATCATGGATCACAATGGTACTACACACTGATCACCATGGACCATACCTACAGCTGCCGTGTCATGGATCACAATGGTACTACACACTGATCACCATGGACCATACCTACAGCTGCCGTGTCATGGATCACAATGGTACTACACAGTGATCACCATGGCCTATAACTAGAGATTTAGGTCACCGCTACCTCTTTCCTATTCGTAGAACTTGTTGCTGTATGCTACCGAAGTGGAGCATGTTCACTCAAATCGATATTTCCTATATTCTTCCATATCTGGTTTCAGGTAATTATGTGAAGCATATGAACTTGTTCTTCATACTCATAATTTGAAATGTATGCAAGAGAACGTGTTAACGTTTTTTGTTGTTTCATTGATTGCGTTATTTATATTCATCGTACCAACTACCGGGGAAAGTGTCAGGCCAACCCAACAGGACGGTCGTTTGGGCCTGACACGGTCAGTTTTTACGAGGTGTTTATGTTTAAAACACTTGTTGCGCTGGGTACAAACAATGCCTTAACCTTGCATGGTGAGAGCATCAGAGTCGTGATAAAAATACATCCCAGGGTCAGTCAACACGCATCATACCTGTATATTTTCAGCAGGATATTTTCTAATATTTTATACCCATGCAGTGACTCACGCTATGTCTGAAATATATGACGCTGTTAAGAACACTATTCTTCATAAAATCATGGATGAACAGTTTTATCCGAAAAGCTTTCGCTGATCAAAATTCGTTTTCTGAAATTTGTCGGCTATGATATATATGGTGATTTGATAACTGCTGGGCCCCAGGCTCGTCTTAGTCGTATGGTTGGTCTTCGCAAACATCTGCAGCTAGGATTCTGGGACGCATGATGTGTGGCAGCCTCTCGGAAGCGTCTTTGCATTATTGGCTTGGTTGAATTCGCGTCGAAATTGTGTCATGGACGTGATTGTTTTACAAAGGTAAGTTTTAGAAATTTTTCATTTCTTTGAGAAAATTTATGATACAAAAAAAAAACTGACTTGAGACTGGAGGAAGAGATGAGTGTTTTTAACGAGAAATTCCAGGCTTCTTTGCGTCACTGAGTTTCTGTTAAGAGTTGACAATATAAAGTCATTTCCATTGATCGGATCGTAATAGCCTAATATGTGTGTCCGAGCTTCTAGGACTAGAATTACACCACCTATTGCTATCAAAATAAATATTCAATGCCAATTTCCAATAATCTTGGTCAACCCGTTGTGAATCGAAAACATTCGTAAATTCAGGGATAAACTTTCCTTAGCTGTTTTCATAATTTAACGAATAAACTTTATCTCTATCAATACATACAAACAGCTTTTAAGTGAAAAAGTTGCTGATTGTTTGAAAATTCGTTTAAAAATATTATGTTGAAGATTTTTTAAATTTAAAATCCTTTGGAAAGCCAGTTATTAAAAAAATCTAGTTTTTTCAATTCAATATTCCATGTTCCACCATCTAGCAGTGTTCCACCATCTGGCAGTGTTCCACCATCTGGCAGTGTTCCACCATCTGGCAGTGTTCCACCATCATCAACTGCAGACCGAGAGGAACTAAATGAGCACGGCTTATTGAAGCGAAAGCTTCTACTGTCCTAATCTACAATTACTGCCATCTTCCTTGACCGCCATCGATCTTGACTGCCATCTACCTTGACTGGCATCTATTTTGATTACCATCTACTTTATTTATCATCTACCTTGACTGCCATCTACCTTGTCGGCTTTCTTACTTGACTGCCGTCTACATTGACTGCTATCTACCTTGACAGTCATCTACCTTGACTGCCTTCTACTAGAACTTCTATCTTGACTTCTACATTGACATATACTTCTGTCTTGACTTCTACCTTTACCTTTACCTGGGTTTCTTCTTTAACTCCAGATTGACTTACCTACCTTGACTGCCTTCTCATGCTGTCCACATTTTCCTGGACTGTTAAAACCACGACGGCTGATGACTGGACCTTGCTTTTATTGAAAATCGCTGGCCATTTTGAACGGAGTTTCTCATTGTGATAATGAGTCTGTTGGCCCCACTCCTCCAGAGATTAATGACGCCGAGGCCGAGGGAAAGAGGCCGGGAGACCTTGGCTCGACAAAGTAACGAAATACTTATCCTCATTGCTTTGCCCCATCCCCGCGAAGAATATTTGGTCCAGATTCTATGAAATGGTTTTAGTTATTCTTTTTGGCCAGTCCTGTAGACTGGTGCATGGCAATGAGAGCATGTGAGCCTAAAGAGACCATCCTCTTTAACTGCGATCAAGTGCTGGTGCCTGCCAGACTTGGCACAGGTTCGGTAAGTGGCTGCCAGAGATGAGAAAACTTCAGTAACTTTCGTCGGTTAGTTGATCCAACCTGGGCAAGGAAATTTGGGAGAAAATACTCGTCAGATGTGTTAAGTTACTTAGTATTCGCCGGTTCAGGTGGCTGTATTGTTTAGGACAGGGGCAGGCCTGTGTTGTTTGCCTGCGAGGAGAGACAGAGTGGCAAGGCTTGATACTTGAGATCGTTCCTGTGTGTTCGGTACTCTAGATCGTTCCACTATGTTTGGAACGCCAGATCGTTCGTTTATGTTTGGTACTCTATATCGTTCATGTGTGTTCGGTGCTCTAGATCGTTCCACTACGTTTGGAACGCCAGATCGTTCCTGTATGTTTGGTACTCTAGATCGTTCATGTGTGTTCGGTACTCTTGATCGTTCCACTATGTTATGGACGCTAAATCGTTCCTGTATCTTTGGTAGTCTAGATCGTTCCTGTGTGTTCGGTACTTTAGATCGGTCCACTATGTTAGGAACGCTGGATCGTTTTTGTATTTTTGGTACTCTAGATCGTTCCTTTGTGTTTGGTACGCTAGATCGTCCCACTATGCTAGAAACACTGGATCGTTCATGTATCTCTGGTACTCTAGATAGTTCCTGTGTGTTCGGTACTCTAGATCGTTCCACTATGTTAGGAACGCTGGATCGTTCCTCCATGTTTGGTATGCTAGATCGTTCCTGTATGTTTGGTACTTTAGAGCGTTCCTTAATGCTTGGTACGATAGATCGTTCCTGTATGTTCAGTACTCTTGTTCAGCCTCAAATTAAAATTCGGTAATGGTTTATCTGAATTGAAGAAACAAACCATACTTCTTCTGTAAACAAAATGACTTGATTGTCATTTATTCACGGCGTTTATATTTGAACAGAGCTGCTCTGTTGAATGAATACTGAAGAAATGATTTTACGACATTAAAACATGCAGCAAAACAAATACAGTCGAAGAAATATCTGAGTAAATGATGAATAATGAACGATTTTATGTTTCGCTAGTGTTCAATAGTTTAAGAAACATCGTCAGCATGGTAAAATTATGTAAGACTTCTAATGATCATTAGCTACCGGACAATTAAGCACAATGTAAGTTTGGGAAACATCGTAGCAGTGTATGAAAAGCAAAGAGCTCGAACAGTCACTCGAAGCTCGACAGTTGAACACGATGTAAGTTTTATTTGTAGAATTCATTTGGCGGCTCTCTTGAGAAATATAATGCATAATAAAACTACGTATAAATTTGAATGAATGGTTAAAATTGGCTTGTTTGTTGTTTAGTTGCAGATCATCCATGCACGCATATATTGTCGCTCCTGTTCAACCGGCCCCGGTAAGCTGGACACGGCTCTTCAATCACCGAGGCGGATGTTCCCTTCGACATAATTTCACGAATTTTAATAACTAATCCTGTTAATATATTTCAGTTAGATTACTAATTTTACATTTCTTTTCAAACCTTGATTAAAATAACACAGCACAAGGTATTTGGTAGAGCAGCTTTGCTGACTCAGAGTCACTGATGTGCTTCTATAGATTGGTCTCATACCATTATAGGTCAACTGGAGTGACATATTTTCATTGATGAATTTCATTGATTTCTCTTCGCTGGATCAATATAATGATAAAAAAATTATGTGAGAATTTGTATGCGGTCAAATAAGGGATTACAGCCCATGTAAGATCACATATTTTCTCGTACACCCTTTGTTGAATAAATCTTGTTAGGTCGAAGTTTTCCACTGCAACAAAGTATGTGATCGATGGGTTACCAAATTACAATGGTGAAAGTTACATGTCTTTTAGAGCTTTCAAGAATCATGACGTCAAACGTTGAGGTTCGTGATTCTTCTAATCTCGAGCGTTAAAATCCCAGAAAAACATTTTCAAGCTCACTGCTCTATTTCACGAGTATTTTTTTCGGCTAGGCATCGAAGTAGACCATCGTAAACTTCCGCCTCAGTTGGGGCTCCCTCAACCTACAACTGGGCAAACAGGCTTGCAACTATTCACACCAGATAGTATTACATCATCCTTATTGACAACTCAAACTGGGTTCATCCAGATAATTATAAGCCACAAGGACACAAGAGATACAATAAAATACATTATTTATAATTCAACGGTTCTTTTTAGCTTAGGAACCGCATTGCTCAACTGTTATTTTAAGAGAGCATCGTGGATCTTTCCTGAGTGGGGCTGTAATCGTAACAATAGAAGTTGGGTTAGAGGGACCATCATGAAAACGAAAATAGGTTTTATAGCATGATATTTTTCACCTGAAGTTAGGGACTCTTGACGAATACCTATTCACAGCAGTGAAGTGGTGGAAATAAGTAATTCATATTGTTTATCAGCGGCCGAAAGGGAAAACCATAAATCCATTGTGTGAAGAGACCTGTTGACGAAGTAACTCATTGTGTGAAGGTACCTGCTGAAAAGTAATGCTTTAGTGTAGGGACCTGTAGACATAGTAATTCATTACGTGAAGGGGCCTGTCGAAGAAGTAATCCATTGTGTGGTGGAACCTGTAGACGAAGTAATTCATTGTGTGGAGGGACCTATAGACGAAATGATCCATTGTGTGGAGGGTCCTGCTGACAAAGTGATCCTTTGTGTGAAGGGACCTGTAGACGAAGTGATCCATTGTGTGAAGGGACTTGCTGATGAAGTAATCCATTGTGTTAAGGGACCTGATGACGAAGTAATCCAATGTGTGGAAGGACCTGTAGACGAAGTAATCCCTTGTGTGGAGGGACCTACAGACGAAGTAATCCATTGTATGGAGGGACCTGTAAACAAAGTAATCCATTGTGTGGAGGGACCTGCAGACGAAGTGATCCATGATGTGAAGGGACCTAAAGACGAAGCAATCCATTGTGTGGAGGAACCTGTGGACGAAGTAATCCATTGTGTGGAGAAACCTGCAGACGAAGTGATCCATTATGTGAAAGGACCTGTAGAGGAAGTAATCCCTTGTGTGAAGTGACCTGCAAATGAAGTGGTCCATTGTGTGGCGGGACATGTAGACGAAGTAATCCATTGTGTGAAGAGACCTGCAGACGAAGTGATCCATTATGTGAAAGGACCTGTAGAGGAAGTAATCTATTGTATGAAGGGACCTGCAGAAGAAGTGATCCATTGTGTGGAGGGACCTGTAGACGAAGTAAACCATTGTTTGGAGGGGCCTGCAGAAAAAGCGATCCATTGCGTGAAGGGACCTGCAGACGAAGTAATCCATTGCGTGGTGAGATCTGTAGATGAAATAATCCATTGTTTAAAGGGACCTGTAGACGAAGTGATCCATTGCGTGAAAGGACCTGCAGGCGAAGTAATCCATTGTGCGAAGGGACCTGCAGATGAAGTAAGTCATTGTGTGGATGGACCTTTAGACGAAGTAATCCATTGTGTGAAGGGATCTGCTGACGAAGTAATCCATTGTGTGGAGGGACCTGTAGATGAAGTAATCCCTTGTGTGGAGGGACCTACAGACGAAGTAATCGATTGTGTGAAGGGACCTGCAGACGAAGTGATCCATTGTGTGGGGGGACCAGAAGACAAAGTAATCCACTGTGTGGCGGGACCTGCAGACGAAGTAATCCATTGTGTGGAGGGACCTGTAGACAAAGTAATCCATTGTGCGAAGGGACCTGCAGATGAAGTAATTCATTGTGTGGAGAGACCTGTAGACGAAGTAATCCAATGAGTGGGCGGACCTGCAGAAGAAGTGATACATTGTGTTAAGGGACCTGCAGACGAAGTAATCTATTGCGTGGAGGGACCTGTAGACGACGTAATCCATTGAGTAGCGGGACCTGCAGACGAAGTAATCCAGCGTGTGGAGGGACCTGTTGACGAAGTAAACCATTGTGTGGAGGGACCTGCAGACGAAGTGATCCATTGTGTGAAGTGACCTGCAGACGAAGTAATCTATTGTTTGGAGGGACTTGCAGACGAAGTAATCCATTGTGCGAAGGGACCTGTTGACGAAGTAATCCACTGTGTGGAGGTACCTGTAGACAAAGTAATCCATTATGTGGAGGGACCTGTAGACGAAGTACTGCAAATGTGAAATCAAATGTAAGCAATAAACCAAAGACGAGCCGAGCATAGAACACATTTGTTGCATTCTATTTTGAACATAACAGGTTCCTGATGCATCGTAATTGGCTTCCGAAAAAAAGTATGTTCAGTGATTTTTTTTGTCAAATTTTAATACAAACCTGTACGGCTGGACTTCAACGTCGCATTGTCCAGATTTTTATATTGGCGTCTCCAATCTACTCTAACCCAACCTTCCCAAATAGGGATGTGTGCGTCAAGGGACCCTATGCTCCCTTGACTTTTTATCTGGGCAGGCCACAAAAATTGCTACAATTTGCTCGGAGTGGCTAGCAACAAACGTATTTAAACAACAGTAAAGTCGTTAAAGAAATACTACGAATCACCACCCCTAACTCATGTTGAAATACTTTGAAATCCTATTTGTAGTATATGGTTTGTTATGCATAGAAAGAACAGAACATTCATGAATATTCCGCATTGAATTCCAATCTTGTAAAACTTATTACTAATATATTCGATAAGTTCTGGTAGGTACATTCACCCCATGACTGGAAATTCCTTTTCATTCTGTGAATGGCTTCACCAACTTATTTGGCACCAAAACTGAGACGATCAGGGGCAAATTTACTCAGCAACGGTCAAGTAAATTGTGTAGGAATATGTAACCTTAAAAATCTTCAGTTACCCCTACTTAACGCACGCACTGCCTAACGAACCGTCACGTTAACGAACACAAAGGAACTGGTGAACATACCCCACTTAACGAACATCGTTCGTAATATCGGAGCCTGGCCTGGCACATCACATTCCCAGTTGCCTCAATACCGCAGGCTCCCGCTTCCATGTCCCGCCAGACTGCGACCAAATACACATACTCGTTCACCAGAGACTTCTGTAGATGGAAAACCCTTCTCACTAACGAAAATTCTGTTAATGGAAAACCCTTCTCACTAACGAAAATTCTGTTAATGGAAAACCCTTCTCACTAACGAAAATTCTGTTAATGGAAAACCCTTCTCACTAGCGAAAATTCTGTTAATGGAAAACCCTTCTCACTAACGAAATTTCTGTTAATGGAAAACCCTTCTCACTAACGAAAATTCTGTTAATGGAAAACCCTTCTCACTAACGAAAATTCTGTTAATGGAAAACCTTTCTCACTAACGAAAATTCTGTTAATGGAAAACCCTTCTCACTAACGAAAATTCTGTGAATGGAAAACACTTCTCACTAACGAAAATTCTGTTAATGGAAAACCCTTCTCACTAACGCAAATTCTGTTAATGGAAAACACTTCTCATTAACGAAAATTTTGAAAATGGGCTTAACCCATGATGTCCATTACTTGTGTGTAGCATACTGTATGAAATGTGCCCGTGTCAAGAAGACAGATACGCGAGAAGCCCCCTTTTTTATTATTTCCCATTTATTTTATTATGCTTCCTGTTTTGGTCACATATAATTACTTCACAATCCCAATTTGCGTAATGTTATTTGACTGAGGGCAGATCGTAAAGCCTTTTCACCCGCATATTGGGGTCTTGAACTCCATACCTGTACCCTGCAGATACATTGGGCATTGGCAGGAGTTCATCGTGTAAAAATAACAACAATAATCTGTTGGTCACTGCGTTGCCGTCCCTTCCCCCGTCAATTTCCGTGAAAATAAATTATCCGGTCCCACGGAAATGATTTTTCCAGCACTTTTTCATTCTCTCCTCTTTCTACCTGGCTTCTTCGCCATCGATATCGATAGTGTGATTTCTTACCTACACAAACAACAATAAGTAACTACATTCCCAGAGGATTTTTTCCCAATTTACCTCGAAGAAGTTGGACACTTTCGGGACGGTTGCATTTAGTAGGGTATCTCGCCAAGCATTGATTGTCAAGCTGTCGCTGCCCCAGGAGCGTGGGCTTTCCTAACGACCGCTATTGAATTGGTCAGCTCAATCCAAGCTGATCCAAGCTGATCAAAGCTGATCAATCCATGCTGATCCCTTTCATGTCTGCACTGGCGCTTCCTCCGCCTATCGCCCGAATCAATCATAAGCCTCTTTGAAGTTTCGGGTGGTGGCAATTCCTGGCCAGAAACCGACAAATCAGGTCTTTGTGGAAATATCTTGCACTTGCGAGGGACTCTGCGTGGAAGCTTTGCAAAGAGGACAGAACATTGATGTAGGAAGGGCAGGCTCTGCACATCAATGTTACAACGACAACAGGATGGGCGGAAAAATACTCACCTCGACAATGTTATGAAAACGATAGCCTCAGCACAAAAATGTTATGAAACGACAGCCTCAGCACAACAATGTTATAAAACGACAGCCTCAGCACAAAAATGTTATGAAACGACAGCCTCAGCACAACAATGTTATAAAACGACAGCCTCAGCACAACAGTGTTATAAAACGACAACCTCATCTCCACAGTTTTATAAAACGGCAGCCTCAGCACAACAGTGTTATAAAACGACAACCTCATCTCCACAGTTTTATAAAACGACAGCCTCAGCACAAAAATGTTATAAAACGACAGCCTCAGCACAACAGTGTTATAAATCGACAGCCTCATCTCCACAATGTTATAAAACGACAGCCTCAGCACAACAGTGTTATAAAACGACAACCTCATCTCCACAGTTTTATAAAACGACAGCCTCAGCTCGGCAATGTTATAGAACGACTTCCTCAGCACAACAATGTTGTAAAACGACTTCCTCAGCACAACTATGTTATAAAACGACAGCCTCAGCACAAAAATGTTATAAAATCGAATGATTCGGGTCAAAAATGTTATTAAATAAACAGCCTCCGCACGACAATGTTGTAAGAGAAAACACCCTCAGCTCGACAGTGCTATAAAAACGACAGCCTCAGCTCGTCGATGTTATGAAGCCCGACACCCTTAGCTCGAGAGTGCTATAAAAACGACAGCCTCGGATCGACAGTTCAACAAAAAACCGACAGCCCCAGCTCCAGAAAGGTATAAAAAACGATAGCCTCAGCTCGACACAGCTCTAAAAACAATAGCCTCAGCTCGACACAGCTCTAAAAACAATAGCCTCATCTCGACACAGCTCTAAAAACAATAGCCTCAGCTCGACACAGCTCTAAAAACAATAGCCTCAGCTCGACACAGCTCTAAAAACAATAGCCTCAGCTCGACACGGCTCTAAAAACAATAGCCTCAGCTCGAC
>SDVV010045117.1:0-10095 GCA_016164225.1 Gammarus roeselii
ATCATTGTGTACAGTAGCAATCATCATAGTGCACAGTAGCAATCATCATTGTGTACAGTAGCAATTATCATTGTGTACAGTAACAATCATCATTGTGCTCAGTAGCAATCATCATTGTGTACAGTAGCAATCATCATAGTGCACAGTAGCAATCATCATTGTGTACAGTAGCAATCATCATAGTGCACAGTAGCAATCATCATTGTGTACAGTAACAATTATCATTGTGTACAGTAGCGAAATAAATATTGCTATCGAAATAACTAACATGAATCCTAATTGACTAGTTGAACAGTCTAGTCAACTTTTCGAAATATCCATCAATAATTCATGTTGGTAACTTTGTTTATATATTCTTCCGTAACAAAAATCCCCATTCAATTTTTTTTTCGCTTTTATTGAAAAAAATAGTTTGATTTTTTGTAGATAATTAGAACAAAACGTTTTTTTCTACAAGATATTATAACGTTTCCTGCATCTCTCTGCAGTTATCCAAAAGGCTGTCAAAACCTTAAGGCTGTTTCGATAGAATGTTGACTCCTAACAACTTGCCGCTACTATTTTCAAGGCACGAGCGGAAAGATTATTTGACGGGCTGCCAATGAGCGTTCTTTAAACCGCATCTCAATACTATAGCTGCTACGACTCAGACCGGCTGCCTATGAGCGTTTTTTAACCCGTATTGCAAGACTATAGCTGCTACCACTCGGACTGGCTGCCAATAACCGTTCTTTAAACCGCATATCAAGACTTCAGTTGCTACCACTTTTTGATTTTCCCATCGATTCTTATAACGTGGAAGCTTTGTGTGGGCACTCTTCTCTGACTCCAGGGGTATTTTTGTCGTCGGTACTTACTCCGAAGGTACTTATCCAATGGAAACTTTATCCGTAGGTATTTTTCCTGGGGTACTTTCTCCTTCAGGACTTCGCTTGTGCGTACTTTTTTCGTTAATACTACTCCTTTGGGTATTTTAGCGGTGACGATGAGTGCTTTCTCCGTAAACACTTTCACACTAGGTACTTTTCCCGTCGGTAATATTCCGTCGGTTCTTTCCGTGTGGGTACTTTATTTGTAGGTACTTTTCTCGCGAGCACTTTTACCGAGGTTACATCGTCCTAGGGTACTTTCTCCGGGGGCAGTTTCCCGTGCGTACTTTCTCCACGCGTACTTTGCCCTTGGGTACTTTTCCCGAGAAAACTATTCCCGCGGGTGGATACTTTTTCCGTGGGTAATTTGCTATGTTTACTTCCCGTGTTTTTTGTCCGTGAGCACTCATACTGTTGGTACTCTCCATTTCAGTATTGTCCCAAAGGTATTCTCCCTTTCCGCTACTCTCCCCGTGCCAGCCCTCCCCCCTTCTCCTCGCCCACCACCCTCATCCGTACCATCCTCCCCTCACCCTCCTCCCTCATCCTCCTGTCTCCATGATGCTGGTCACACCTCACCAGCTTGTATACGGCCACTCAAAAATACCATTAATGGATATTCAAATTTACGGGAAAGATCCGCTGCTCCTTTGAGGTGGTCCCACGGCTGCGAGATCTGCAACTTTGATTTGATCGGAGTGTTTGCATTGAAAAGATCGCCCTTTACGTGCCTGAGGCAGGCTCTTCATGTGGTCGAGCTGTGCGCTTTGAGCCTCGAAGGCTTGTCGATGGGTCTGATACCCCCTAAGATAGCACTTGTCGAGCACACATGTGCCTGTATGGAGCTTCGTGTATGGTTGAATGCTTGTGAGTAGCTTCATGCACGAGGATACAAATTTGTTGCACTGTAGTATTGTGTGACAATATATTCACGCTGAACAATCAGGATATCCCCATTTGCACCGGGTTTAAGGTCAAAAGTTAACCATCCGTTCAATGAAAGGTGAATCCTGATACTTGAGCAATGTTGCACGTTTCAACTGAATGGTAACTTTTGTAGAACGTTTTCCTTCAGAATAAAATCGTCATGATTGAGTTGGTTGTTAGAGCGATGGAAAACATTCGAACAAAAGCGTAATCGAGGGTTAATCTCTTTCGCTCCTAAAAGCGTAATGGAGGGTTAATCTCCGTCGCTCCTAAAAGCGTAATCGAGGGTTAATCCCCTTCGCTCCTAAAAGCGTAATGGAGGGTTAATCTCCTTCGCTCCTAAAGCGTCTTCTCCAGCAGGCGAGTAACCCGTTCGAGATTTTATTGTATATATCGCCAAACGAGTGTATTCATACCTGGGGAACCCTTCTTTCCGCTAAAGGATTAATTGTATTACTTCCACGACAAATAACCCACTGTAAGCCCCAACCGTTGAATTATTATGGTTTAAACAAATCTAAATGATGAAATGCAATACAATCATATGAAGCAGGTTTAAAACTTGACGATCAAGGGCAGCTGCACGAACAAACGCAGAAACGTTAAGGTAAAAAAATCTAAGAAAAATCTAACTCACGGAATCAGTGTCCGCCTAAATTGAGAGTTACTGAAGGAAATTCAGTGCTTCAAGTACCTGGTCTCTCAGGTGATGCAGACTGGACTAGTTGAAACTAAGCTGAAACTGAGAGGGATTAAGAGTGTGCAGCGTAGGGTGCACTAAAGAATGTAATGAGCTGTAAGAAATTGGGTATGGAAGCAAAGAAAGGATTTGATGTTTCGATTGTTTTTGTTTGTTGCTGAGATGTGGGGGCGAGAGCGGAAGAGAGAAGAAGGTTGATGATGTGTTTGAGAGACATATTCGGAGTGACGTTCAGGGATAGAATCAATAATGACCATGTGCGAATTAGAATTACGATGATTGCGAAGAAACTGAAGGACATAGTAGATTCACGTGTTCTGAGGTTGTTCGGAGACGTGGTGAGGATGGGTGATGTGAGATTGTTAAAAAGGAGTATGAAAGCGGAGGTGAGTGGACGTAGGTCTAGAGGAAGAGGATGACCAAAGGTTCAGTGAATGTATGGCGCGAGACAGGCTTTAGGGCGGCGTGTGTAGGTGGCGAGAGAGCGAACAATGAATAGGCTTGAGTGGAGGATGGTTGTGAATGGGTGAGGTTTGATGCGGTCCTAATGCGCTTTTCCTCCCATGGTATCTCGTTGAGAAACGGGATGGACGTTAGTAGGGGATGAACTGGCAATTATGGCGTCCCGGAGGCAACAGGTGGAAGCTGTCGAGCCCTGCTGCTGACCCTGATCTCGGACCTCTTTCCTGACCCAAAATGTATGTTGTGTGATCCTGATCGGTTTCTTCATCTCTTATGGGCTACATTTGGGATGTGTGTGAATGTATGAGAGGAGTGTGAGGTGCGTCTTGCCGTCGGCCACCCCTACTGGGAGACGCGGTTTCGCGTTGTTATCTGCACCAGTGTGGCATTTTATGTCTTCCCTTCGATATGCTAACAAAACAACCGTGTATTGTTCAGGTAGGACTGTTTCATCGTGAACAGTCCTACTTAAACAATACTGGTAGGATTGTTCCGTAGTTCGTTTCGGAAAGCATTTTTTTATTAGATGTCAGCGTTGCAGACAACACTATGTGCTTAAACAATAGTAGAAGTGTGCCCGTCCCTAGAAGACGACGAACTACTAAGAGTGGAGCACATTGGGAGGGTCTTGCATAGGACCTTCTTCTTAGTGGGCAACCATTGCTTGGAGTGTACCAAATTATACGAGGGAACCGAATACAACGAGTGTACCAAATACAAAGAAGGTACCCAATGCATCAAGGGTACCCAAATAAATAGGGGTACCCAATTCAACGAGGGTACCGAAATATTGCATGGGTGCCCAGGACAATGAGGGGACTCAATTAATACTGGGGTATCCAATTCAGCGTGGGTGCACAAACAGTTCGAGGGTGTCCAAATGATACGAGGGTACCCAGATAGAAATTAGGTATTCAAATACTACGTTGCTGCCCAAGTACTGCGATGGTAATCAGATAATACGAGGCTACCTATTACAACAAGGGTACCCAATTTGAAGATGGTACCCAAATAATATGAGGGCATCCAAATAATGCTGGGGTATCTCTATAATACAAGGATACACAATTGAACGAGGGTAACCAAATACTACGGGGTTACCAAAATACTACATAGGTACCCAATTGCTGCGATGATTCCTAAATACTGCAAGGGTACTCTAATATTCAAAGGGTACCTAAATAATACGAAATTACCCTTATTCTTCATACGAGGGTATCGAAAGGCAGTAAATACGAGGATACTCAAGTATTATGAGGGTGCACAGTACTGGGGGTGTACCCAAACACTACAAGGGTATGCACCACAAGCACTTTATCCACGTACTTCGAGAGTGCACCATTCTAGGAATGTACTCAGGACCTCTCAGAGGTCGTGCGGCATCACACGTCTCATGCGCTCTGTGTAATTAATGAAAACTCAAACCCAGTCACGGCTGAACCCTTGAGCTATCATTTGCAGGTCCACACTTTTCCGAACTCTCTAATGTAGGCCATCATCTACCGCGGGATGTTTTTCAGCCAGTGAAGAGAGGAGGTGGAGGGGGAGGGAGGAGGGAAGGCTGTCTGCATCCGTCTGTCCTTTCATTACTCACAGCGAGTTGTATTTGTGAGTTTGTCTGTCAGTCTACTGTGAGGTACCAGCAAAGAATCTGCACCGGCCCACAAAAGACGGAACTGATTACTTGAAATACATTTCATTACAACATATTTCAATTCGTCAATGCTTCTCGTTACCTTGTGTCGATTTCGTTATCTTTTTATGGAGAGTCAATCCACCAGTGACGAGAGTGTCGTAAGAAGATCAACTCGTGCTAACAGACCCGACGAGTTGTTAATGCCGGCTCAGAGTCGAGTGTTTGGTGATGGCCCTCTGCCGGGGCTGGTGATCTATCATGACGCTTCCTCCGACAAAGCTCTTGCATACCAGCTTCGCTTCTTAACGGAATACGTGCTATGGGTCGAGAGAGGGTGAAATCATCTTCTGTGAGTTGAGGAGAAGGGTCGCGAGGGGGCCATAGAATGTCGAGTGGGCGTTGAGCGAGAATCGGGAGAGGGTCGAGAGAACGTTGAGGGAGTGTCGAGAGATTGTTTGGAGCGAATCGAGATAGGGTGAGGAATTTTTGTCCTAAGGGGACGGAAGTTCAGTTTTGGTAAAACTGCCCATTGTGATTTACTCATACAATGGATTGATATTGTTGTTCACTATCAAATTGGGATTTAAAGAGTGTGCCAATAATGAATTGTATGTTTTTTCGATTTTAAAGAGTATAATTCACTCCGAAATAAAGAAGTGGGATTGCAATTTTAACCGTAACTTGTGTATAAAAGTTATTTATACACAAGTTACGTCATCATTTTTGACCTCATGAGAAATGACCATATGATGTGTTAAAATGAGTTACGCCATCAAAAACCCCCTGAAACGTTTGTGATGACTTGAAGGGAAGTGGCTCTGTAGCTCTGGTGACCAACCTCGTCAGCAAGTCACTTCATCAGGGAGTTGTCTCAACACGTTCATAAGCGCACAAATTAGTCCAATTTACAAAACTAAACGCAAAACCAACACGAAAAACTATCGCCAAATATCAGTCCTGCCCATCATAAGCAGATTTCCTTGAAAAAGTGTTTATGTTACATTATATTCTCATTTTGTATCTATTAATCTACCTAGAACAAAATCAATATCGCTTCCATGCGTTCGGGAATACGGAACATGATTCATCAAAGTTCACAGGTGATGTTGTTGATGGATTCGATAGTTCAAAAGTCACTGTTGCAACTTTTATGAACCTCAGAAAAATTATCAAATGTTGGTAACAAAATTACGCTATCATGGAATTACTTTCGTTGACTCAAATTGGATAATACGATTTCTGATTAAAAGGACACACCTTGTGAGTTGGATCACTAATAGCACACACCTAGTGAGTTGAAATACTGATAGCACACACCTAGTGAGTTGGAATACTGATAGCACACACCTTGTGTGTTGGAATACTGATAAACACACCTAGTGAGTTGGAATACTGATAGAACACACCTAGTGAGTTGGAATACTGATCGAACACACCTAGTGAGTTGGAATACTGATAGAACACACCTAGTGAGTTGGAATAAACTATCATCATTTGTAAATGAACTGAATACACCTCAAAGGTCGAACCTTGTACTTTTGCTCTCCCTTATCTACAAAATGACATTGTAAACACTAGCGACAGGTTATCCTTTGTTCGTTTTGCAGATGATATCAAGTGTACAACACTACATCCACTAGGCCGCATCCCCCAGAAATGGGAGTGGCCGACGGCAAGGCGCACCTCACACCTTCATACGCTCACACTCACACAACTTAGCCCTTTTGTGCTAAAGGGTCCGGCCGGTAACCCCGCAACACACACTATGGGTCTCGAGTGCAGTCCGAGGTTCCGTTGTCAGCAGCAGGGCCCGACAGTTTTCACTGGCTTACCTCCGCCACATCATAATGGCCGGGCCCCCCGTCCATCCCCACGGCCATCCCAACAACGGGATGCCAAGGGCGGGAAAGCACATCAGAGAAGTGTCAAAATCAACAATTCACAACAATTCTCCACTCACGCCTGTTCATTGCACGTTCTCTCGCTACTTCCACATTCATGTCTCTCCTTCCTAACGCCTGCTTCACACCATCCACCCACCCAAACTTTAAGCAACCATAATGGAACTATTACTGATATAATACCCATTGGTTCACTTTTTAAGCTTGGTTCACAAGGAAAATTGTCGAAGGTAAAATTTTGACCAGACGCATGTTAGGACATTTTCCAGGGAAAAGATTTCCATTCCCAACACATAAGAATCAAAGGGTCAACAAATTACAATGCTGCAAGAGCACAGTTTCTCGGGGGCAAATTGTCCAAACCGTGGGGCATCCACCATACAATTCTAAATTGCCGAAGAACTCCTGACTTGTACAACATGCTTTATTCGTCACTTTCTCATTTATTGTATATACGTGTATGCTTCTACATACAAAATGAAACAAAGTTCTATCAACTAATTTCTATCAGCGTACGTGACCACACTTGGCCTTTTTTATCTCAATGGAATAGTCTCCCAATGGGACGCCTCGTTAATCTTACAAAGCTTGGAATTAATTAGCTTTAATTACAAACGATTAATACATAAGAAATATCCCTACGTATAATCTTAGTAACAATATGCATTTGCATACTCCCCGTAACTTATCGACGCAAGCCCTGCTGTTTTTTCAAATACATAAAAGCTGTCTCGTGGAATTCGATTGCTATATATTTAGGAACGAAGAGCAGCATAGGAACCTTTAACTGAAACTAAAATTTCTCCTGTTTTAACTTGTCGTGCAGAATTTGTTGAACAGCAATTTATTTGCTATATGCAATTTTCCGTGTCAACTAATGGTTATTTATCTGCGTCATTCCATTATTACATGTTTTTTCTCTCGATTCATAAATACTCATGCACTCATTTAAATGTGTTTATCTATTGAACGTACAATCTATCATGGTTATTCTGTAATTAGATCAAAACTTGTGACTCGTGGGTCAAACAATACGGGAATAAATGTAATATAAATTACCCTGTGGACATCCTCTACTCTCAATTTAATTCTGAAGGTCAGTATAAACGGTATATTATCATGATTTCTTAAACGTCAGTAAACCAAACTTATTTGACTGAATTCTCTATAAATCAGTACTTCAATGTGGCGCTTTCTTTTGCATTGTCATATTGAACATTTGAGCATAGAGAGTGTCCTCCGACCATATTCATTAGTTGGTGTGAAGGACCGATGAATTTATGTATTATTAATACTTATAAGTTAATATTATGTTTATTTAATTACCAATATGGTACATATTATCTGTGTTTTGTGATATTTCCGTAATATTCCAACCTGCTATTTTATCTGTGTAAATTTAAATTCTTGAAGTGCTTAAATCCTCTGATGGGATTCTTATCTCGGGTCAATAATTGCTCGAGGAGTCAAGTGTCTGATGGGTCTCGTATGGCAATTGTCTCATCGATTTCGCAAGTCAAGTGTCTCATGGATCTTACAAGAAAATGGGTCTCACAAGCCAAGTGTCTAATTAGTCTCACATGCCAACAACAACATCGAAACAACATCGTCAATACAACAACGTTGAAACAACAACGTCGAAACAACAACATCGAAACAACAACGTCGAAACAACAACGTCGAAACAACAACGTCGGAACAACACCGTCGAAACAACAACGTCGAAACAACAACGTCGAAACAACAACGTCGAAACAACAACGTCGAAACAACAACATCAAAACAACAACGTCGAAACAACAACGTCGAAACAAAAACGTCGTAACAACAGCGTCGATACAACAACGTCGAAACAACAACGTCGAAACAACAACGTTGAAACAACAACGTCGAAACAACAACATCGAAGCAACAGCGTTGAAACAACAACGTCGAAACAACAACGTCGAAATAACAACGTCGAAACAACAACGTCGAAGAAACAGCGTCAAAACAACAACGTCGAAATAACAACGTCGAAACGACTTTATTCTTCTAAATCATTTGAGAGGTGTCACTTGTAGTGAGTCAGTTCATAAGATCTAAGATCAAATTATTCATGACCCAAAACAATCAAATATGACAGGTTTATATTTTATTCAACAGTAGAGTAAAGATGTTCGATATCATGACATTTGAACACCAAAACCATTTTTATGAATGTCGTAGCGGATGGGAATGGGACTTGAATCTGACGTGGTAGTGTGCACTCGTGTTCCAGTCCTAATTGAGTGATAATGCAAACAGCCTCACACATCTCGAGCGATCGAGATCAGTTAGGCCGGAAACCTTTGAGTTCCCGTGTCCCGGCGTTCACTGTAAATTTGGTCGAAATAACTAGATTTTTTTCCCGATGATCGCAGAAAATTCTCTTTAACGTGATGACGTTTAGAAAAAAACGTAGAACGAGATTCCATGTAGAGAAATCGATACCCAACGTCGTTCAAAATTACGAGTACGATAAATGATAGGATTGTAGGAGGGTTTTGTTAGAGGCTTCTGCACGTAAGAGGCTTCCGAGTTATTTGGGTCAGGTTGAACCCTCATCCTCACACTCCTTCCGCTGTAAATATGAACAGTTGTGCCTTCTTGTTGATTGTATCTCGGCCACTTGCAGGAAGGGATCGAGGAAGGCAACATATTGTCTCTCGGTCCCTTGCAGAAAGGGACCGAGGAAGGCAACATATTGTCTCTCGGTCCCTTGCAGAAAGGGATCGAGGAAGGCAACATATTGTCTCTCGGTCCCTTGCAGGAAAACAACATATTGTCTCTCGGTCCCTGGCAGGAAGACAACATATTGTCTCTCGGTCCCTTGCAGGAAGACAACATCTCAACTGTTGCCTCCCGTGTTAATGTTCCCGGAGGGTTTCCTTCGTTGGAGAGCTTGGGATCGTTGTCGGTGTTTCTCTATTTGCTTGTGTGGTGTATTCGACGCGCAGTTGTTTGCTGTTCTGTCTATCATCGCGGTTTCTGTTTGAAGTGAAGCCTGCCTCTCTATTTGTCAGCAGTCTCACCTGTCAATCGGCCTGAATGTCGCGTGCCAATCTGCCCGCAGTGTCGCCTGTCAATCTGCCCGCAGTGTCGCCAGTCAATCTGCCCGCAGTGTCACCTGTCAATCTGCCTGCAGTTTCACCTGTCAATCTGCCCGCAGTGTCGCCTGTCAATCTGCCCGCAGTGTCGCCTGTCAATCTGCCCGCAGTGTCGCCTGTCAATCTGCCCACAGTGTCGCCTGTCAATCTGCCCGCAGTGTCGCCCGTCAATCTGCCCTCAGTGTCGCCTGTCAATCTGCCCGCAGTGTCGCCCGTCAATCTGCCCGCAATGTCGCCTGCCAATCTGCCCGCAGTGTCGCCTGTCAATCTGCCCGCATTGTCACCTGTCAATCTGCCGGCAGTGTCGGCTGTCAATCTGCCCGCAGTGTCGCCCGTCAATCTGCCCGCACTGTCGCCTGTCAATCTGCCCGCAGAATGGCCTGTCAATCTGCTCACAGTGTCGCATGTCAATCTGCCCGCAATGTCGCCCGTCAATCTGCCCGCAGTGTCGCCTGTCAATCTGCCTGCAGTG
>SDVV010045118.1:0-10095 GCA_016164225.1 Gammarus roeselii
ATGTTTCGTCGCAGTCCGGTTTAAGTTGCACACTATTGTATTCGAGCAATGACACTCCCATTGTTGACAAAGAAAGCCTGCAGGATCTTGACGTGTGATCGCAAAACAATGCTTAATTCGTTTGATGAACAAGTTGCGAAGGTTGACGTTAGTGATTGACGACTGTATTCCTGGGCACTGAGGACCTTCACAGCAAGAGATAAAGAACCGATGTTGACACTTTGATAGAAATTAATCTAATCAGCTGTAGACAATTGCTTTCATTCCCGGATCACACGTTAGTGGGAAGGCCTCGAAAGACTGTCAGCGTTTCGAAGAAGTTCCACATCAAAAATTATAGAGGTAAGATGGATTATCGTTACAGATCAATAGCCTTGAGGATGCACTCAACCCAGAGGCGATTTCAAATGTTCAGGAACATCAACGTATTAAAAAGACTGGAAAGTTACGAAGTCAATATAAATGGAAAATAGTGAGGGAAATTACTGTGAAAAACAGGAATGAATTGGCCAGAAAACAAATGGCCAGAACTGGAAGGTGGCACGGAGAAGTCACAACCTCATTCAACGGTTTAAACTAGAAGACTCCTCAATTATTTTATGGAATGCCCATTCAAATACGAAAAATCAGTCGTGTGCTTTCCCTGTCTGCATGCGGCGTTGTTTTATCGCCGTATTTTTGCCAGAAGCGTTGCTTCAGGGTTGATTGCCCATCACAGATACAGAGCTTCTCCTATTCAATGCTGTACTATTATTTATTTATTTATTATTTGCTGCTGTACCATCATCGATAACTTCCAAGGTGGGTGATCGTTTCTAATTCGTCAATGAATGAAACGAATCTATGGTACAGTACCGGATATTGTTGACAACCCGGCATTCCATGGGTAATGTTGGGTAGCCAGAAATAACCCAAAGAATTGGATCATGATGCCGGCACTTCTTGGCAAACTCTGCAATTATGGTAAGGTATAGGGAGGAACGCTTTACCAGGTGGCAGTGATAAGGAGCGAAGTCGACTCTTTAGAGGCTAGGCAGGCTCCCCGTATATATGTACTGTTGACAAGTGATATCTCTCACCCGTCCGGCACTGAGCGTAATCTTTTCATCGTAAGCTAAAGTAGCCTTGGCTTGTCTCTGCTCGCCCAGCGCTCACCAATAGCCTAACTGTTGAGTGCAGCAAGCATTAGCTTCCACTAGGAAACAAATAAAATTTGAAGGAGTGCATTGAACACGATTGCTCTCTTATGGTTCGTGATTGCAGGGAAGGGCATGGTATCGTGCATTAGGATTTACTGTGTGCATCCTTAAAACTTTCATTTGTAAGGGCGTATTCATGGGCATTTTTCACTGTAAATAGTGCTCTGCCTGCCCAGAAGAGATTTCAAGATTTATTATCTAAAAGGCACAATGCCACGTTGATAAATTGAAGAAAAAACAGCATGCACAGATGATATGTATCAAGTGTCCGCCAGCGTGAGCAGTCGTGATGAACACATTTTTTTCTTAAATATATTTAATATCAACTTATAACGAAGACCACACTTTACCCTCTGCATCTCTCCAGTCGATGGATATTGGTAGTGGACATTCTCTAATCTCCATTGTTCAATATACCAAGGCAGGAAGAAACGTTTCTGTGTACCAATAACTAAAAAATATATACATGTATATACATGCAGATATCAACTTGATCAGGACAATGTAATGTATAAACTGACATTTATGGTAAAACTATGAATAGGAAATATCAAACTTGAGGTTATATGTTACATTTATTCAAATAATGTTTGTCATTCGAAAAAATAAAAGTTGAAACAAACTGCATAGTTAACATGACATAATACAAATAGCCAAAACTGGCCGGTGGCACGGATAAGCACACAACCGCATTCAACGGTTTAACCTAGAAGGCTCATCAATTATCTTATGGAATGCCAATGCAAATACGAAAAGCACACAACAGTTTAACCTAGAAGGCTCCTTATGACAAAATATAATCTCACCGAGTCATAGAAGATAGGTTGATATTTGGACAGTTTTCGACGTGGACGAGATTTGAGTGTATGAGCATGAAAAAAATGAATGAGAGTATCAATGGAAGGACATTGATGAAGTAAAAAGAGTTGACAGGGCGGATTGCATACCGGAAGTGAATTATAATTCCTTGATTTCTGCACGTTCAAGTTCAATCAGGGATAATTTTAGTTTACGTTTGAATATACCCATACTGTCACCCGTACTTGTAACTATATAGTAATATAAAGATTTTTCAAGTTGTTCACTAACTGAAATAAGATTCCTAAGTAGGTCAGGACGGTACACTGATTGTAGTAGGCATTCGTCATCATTGCAACCCAATTATGGTCCGTACTGTAGGGATTAAAAATGTGTGATGGTGAAACAGTCAATAATATGAAATTATATGCTGTCTCACCACAATTACATTTGGCCATGACGACTCTGAACTAACACAAACGACATCTATCTAACATTGTCCTGAAACGTCAACATCTGCAAACTAAGTTTGAAGTAACATCATGTTCTTGTTTACAATTTACAACTGCAGTAAATAAAACAACCGAAATGAAATATTTTTATGTAAGTCAACATATCTGGAGCACTACAAATGTACTATTATCAGTTATGAAATCCGCTAACGCTATAAATTGCACGTATATTCACGTATAACATTTTCAAAAATAATATGAATTTACTACTTGCCGAACAGATAACACATTTTACTCAACGAACTTCATTACCAGTAGCTAAGGGATGTCGACACAAGCCCTGCTGCTGCATGTCATAGGTTGCCATCCAGCTGCAAGGGTGAACATTTGATTACATTTCGACTCCAGCCTCTGCACGTCGTTGTTCAACGTATAAGTACAGGTAGTAAACCTTTAGGCACTGTGAATATTAATTCTAACACTGATCGCCCAGCACTGGCCATGGGTGAAGTGTGATCGGTGGAAACTCGGCGCTGACTGATGCGCGAATATCGGAAACTCAGCGTCGCTCTGTCAATAATATTATTCAATTGAAGGGGAGCAACTCAACAATTACCGCCGTGGGCGCGCCGAAGCTCTGTCTGGAATTAAAATGGAAGGGTGTCTGCATCACTATCGATTAAATGCCCCGCTCACCCGCCAGTGCAGTAGCCTTGTGGAAAGCGTATCAGCCCAAGTCGTGTCTCAAGGCACATGAGTTTAATTCCCATTTGGTGCGATGCTACGTTTCAATTCTCCTTCATAGAAGACCTCGTCGCACTTCAGATTCACCTGCACTCTGTGATCAATATACAATAATAATATCCCATAAAACTGTGTACAGATCGAGTTACAACAATTGTGACACGATAAAAGGATATTTTTTTATAGAAAAGATTGTTGGAAAACCTTCAAATGTTTATTGATGCATATCGTTTTGAGAATTTACTAATTTTGAATACAAAATTCACAAGGTTTGTGTTTTCATTTATTTGGAGTTTGGATGTGGTTTGTTTATTTTTTTAAGAACAATTAGAGTTCCTTAGCAATAATCAATTTACTAAAAATATGAAGAAGCTCCTTGTGTCGAAGCACTGAATATAACTTGTTCGGGCGAGGAACCATCACCGCCAACCCTGGGAAGTAGATTTGAACCACCTCTGGTGATCATCAATAATCCAGAACTGACATAAGGAGATATTTCATTGCCATAAACCGTATCATCACCGGACGAACTGTGCATGCGACGAACTATCGACGGAAACCCAGAGGAAGGGACTGAACACCCTTTGGGTGATCAGCGATTTTTAAGTGCTCGAACATAATCTAGATAACCAAGCATTGTTGATCGGTGATGCCAGTCGGGGTCATCATCTGTTATCCTTGAATAAAATTTCGATGAATGTGGACTGGGTCAGTTATTGACCACTGCAAACATCTTGAGGCACAAAATCGATTGGACAAGTACCTCAATTGTGTTCTTGACAAGCCTATAAATAGTGGATACCCTGGAAGGGGAGATAACCCTTTACTCAAAAGAACTGCCGTTAGGGAAAGGGCGTAGGAACCCTGCACGAGAATCGAGCATCAACACAGCTTTAGAGGTTGTAGTTTTCCTTGATTTTTCAATCGTCCGGAACAACCTTTAATAACAGACCGGGGGAGGAAGGGGAGGGGAATGAGTGAGTCAGATCTTTAGAATTTTAATAAAAAATTTAAAGACCGAATGGGGTCATAGTGAACCACATTTTGGACTTCGTGCAACAGTGGAAAACTGATCTGTCGACACGAGAAAGTATCTCAAAGAGTCTGAAATGAAAAGGAGAGAGGACCCGTATTCCTTATGATTTACATTGAGACTTATTAAATCGGTAATAAGTTGTACCTCACAGAATAAGCGGTGTAGATTCCCACAGAACTCTGACACATCAGAACTTGTATTAGCGGAAACGTAAAGCGAGGTGAGTGGCTTCATGGATTGCGGGTGCCGTAACTGTCGGCCTCCTGGTATGGCAGAAAGTAACATATTTTTTTTTAATTATGTACCTACGGACTGGATGCAAACCTTCCGAACTAAAACTTCGTGCAATAATTTTTCACTGAAGGCGCTTGCACGCACAAAATAGCACACATCTATTATGGAGACGTCGGGAGAGCAAGTGATAGTAGAACGGCGGCTAGACCTTGCGCTCTGCTCTGTGCTGCAGCTGATGCCATCCCGTGATTACTGGCAGGATATATATCAACGCTTCCTGCCCGTTTTCCAGGTTTGCCCAATAGCTTTATCCCCAATCGCATACAGTGAGTGATGATTAAATGTGAATGATTGCATGTGAATCACTTTTCTTAGCCCCAGTCATCACAATGCAACGTTCGTTATCACTTTTTGAACGTAATCTTACCAGCGGGAGGCTAACTTTTGTTGAACTTCAAATTTCAAATGATTCGTAACAGTTAGAACCAATGAGAAAAATGGTGTCGTGACCAGTACAAACTGTTTCGAGTGGCCAATAGACAAAATATTATATCGAATATAATTCTCACCAAGCGAGTTGCTCCTTATAGCCCCTACTCTCTGCCTCCATCAGAAACCATTTTTCGAATGATAAGCTGTGCATGCAGCCAATTGCTCCAGGCCTTGGCTGGTCCTCGTCTGGTTCACCAAGAACGATTGATTGGCTCTGGCGTGTGGTCAATCAGGTCCCTGTATTCTCTCCTCTTTGTTTGACACCACAGTTCTTTCTGCAACATCCCTTTGGAACCAACTCGACCGTAGAAAGCGAGCCCTCCTTCAACTGCCGCAGGTGCATACGGAAGGTATTTTCAGCGTTCCTCTCATTATGGGCAGTTGCATCGACTGACGGTAAGAAATAACGCCCGAGAAAGTAGCGGTTACAGTAAGTAATCATCGTGTAGCGGAAGAAGCTAAGAAGCCAAGAAGAAGCTGGCTGCGAAGAGGGACGAAATAAGTAGCTATGAGGTGTTATTATCAACTAAGTATCATTTGACCACATAAACTAGTTATCATCACATCAATTGAACGTATGAATTGCTTGTTTACAAATCAATAATTCCAAAACAATTAGAGAACGTTTGTAAGCATGTGGTTGCCACATGACCTGTAAAATGCATAGTATTTAGGAGTACATGACTAGAAATAATGACTGCAGATGGTTTCATGAACATTCAAATTGACTCGATGAGTTGGCTACTGAAAGTTTTATTCGTATGCAATATCGTCAACAGATATATATGTTGTTGGCAGCTGATTGGTCCGTCGGAAGACCTCATTCACTGTTTATCTAGAACACCTGAAGAAACATAATAGGCCCCACTGCCCATTTATTGTTCATTTTGTATCTAAATAACTTGATGTCATTTGTTATAAATATTATTAAACACTTTCAACTACAAATGATTGCACGCTGACAGTCAAAACATGTTTGGATATTGATCCGTATAATTAATTATAGAAGAAATAGTCCAAATGATTATCAAATTCTTATCATATTCAAATGAGTATAGTTGAATTCAACGTTACGGTATATATTCATCGTTAGTTTTAGTCCAACATCGACATTTATTTTCCGATTTAACAACTTTCGGGAATGACTAAACGTGTGTGAATGTGGGCCTAGATTTGTGTATTCATGTGGTATCAATGAAAACTGTGGTATTAGAGCATAATTTGTCGAAGTAAGTTCATATGCTAATATAAAGACAAAAAAATACGACCAACGGTCCGAGAACGTAACTTTCCGCAAATTGAACTTATGTGCAAACGGGTTTTGTCAAATATCTAATCGACACTGTCTAACATTGCTTGGTAGCCTTTTACTGACGAAGCTTGGTAACATTGCCCTTTCAGGTGTGTGTAGAACCAGTGCCGCCTGAGAAGTACCGATTGAAGCAAAAATTATTTCAACAAGAAAATCCCTGGTTAACAAACGAGCAATTTATAATGGAATATTCGTTGAAGGTCAGGAAACCTTCGTAGAATTGACAATCTAAATGATGCAACTGTTTTAATTGAACAGCGAATAAACATTTCCAATGAAATCAAGAGGGAAGCAAATAAACGGAGAGTTTTTGAAATAGCACTAGGATTTCTTTGATTATGAAGCCAAATACTCAACCTTCAAAGATTAGATTAGATTACTAGGGTCCATCTCCACCGGATCAACCCTCCAAATGAAAAATTATCCATCAAATTATTGATCAACTAGCTGAACTGGTTGATGAAATCAATGCAAGAAATTAACTATTAAGAGAGCACTATTCAAGAGGGAATTTAGTGTTTCAATACCTACTCTTTTGAAGCTTGACAATGACTCGACGATGGTCATTCATGGGTAGTAAGATAAAAATCCCAGAAATAACACGAGCTATTGATTTGCTTTGCTAGCAACAGCAATTACATTGCAACAATGTTAGCAAAGTACTGGCCATGCCTCTACTAATGATCTGGCAGTTGTCACTGGACAACAATTACTCTGATGTACCACAAGCAATGAAATTTGCTGTCATCTTCCATCTTGCAAAAGGTGGCAGCCTGACAAGCCTGTCGAATTAGAGTAGTTTCTTTGACGTCACAGAAGTTCAAATTATATGAAAGAGTAATGAGAAGACGACGGTAAATTGTCAGAAAAAAGCTTGACTCTGATCAATATGCTTACAGACATAAATGGAGGACGCGCCTCAACTACTGGATAGTTATGACGAAATACTTCATCCATTGTGCAACAAGGCATAGGTTGTTGTGATTTACGTAGATTTCGCTTAAGCTTTTCACAAGGTAGACCCCTTACTATATAGTTTCAACCAAATTACAGACGCTGAAATCCGAGGAAATGTTTTGAATAAATCAGTAATTTTATCAAAGTTGAACCTAGAGTGTGTTTGTGAACGGGGAAACTTCAGCACCAGTTGAAGTGCTTAGTGGTCTCGGGATCTCATAAGACACTGTGCTAGGCCTCCTCTTGAATTATGAGCAATGATCTGATCAATGCTGTCAACATTCATTAGGATCCTGCTCTGCAGATGATACAAGAGTGTTGGGCAGAGTGCAGGATCCGAAACTTGTATATCAAAATGGAATTGTCAAATGGGCTGGTAAAGACGATCGACATGCAATGCAACGAATCTAAATGTGAATTGCTGAGCTATGCAAGAAATACAGATTTAAACCCGAGTGCTCATACAACAGCGGTGGGCAGTTCATTCCGGACAGTATTTATTGTCTTCTTCATAATGTCTTTGACTAGAAGGTGAAGGGCGGCTTGTTAATGTTGAGGAAATGATAGTAGTAGATGGGGGTGCAAGAACCGCTTTCTAGAGTCATTTTGGTGGGCGGGGGGTAGGAAGCGATGCATGCAAGCTTGACTCAACCGGTCCGTACGGGGTTAGCGCAAAAACTAGGGGCGGCGGAGGGTACCGGAACTGGTTTGGTGCCCGAGTCAGCTAACGGACGGGGGGGGGAGACCGGAAGGGGAGGGGGACAGAAGGGAACGGAAGGGGGAACGGCGGGATGGAAGAAGGCTTACGGCCTTGATTGGCAAGGTTTATGTTATGAACATTTAATCTGTACTGTATTTTGATATATATTATGTTTATATATATGTATTTTCTTCTTTTGATGGTTGTTGTGGAGTTTAATTGGTCACTAACTGTTGCTCGTTATATATATTTATTCGGTTCTGGTAGGATTAGTGTTATTCCAAATTTCTGGTGGGGCGAGGTGTGGGGATCCCCTAGGCAAAAAGTTGGATGCGCTCCTGGAAGATTATCTGAGTTTGCTCTTACCTGTTCCTCGTCTTATAAATTTGTGACTGTGTCACGTTTGCTACATTGTGAGTGTATATATCGTTATATATTTATGTATGGATTATATTTCTATTTTTTTATGTAGACATATACGTGTGTTTTCTTACCTAGTTGTGGTATATATGACTCATTCAATGCTTGATTGGGTTCGTAGCGGTGAGGGCTTGGGATATTTCTATATGTTTTGTTCATTTATCACTATATATTCTTTTATAGGATTACTATGGTACGTATGTCTTATAACTCAATTTCCAGCCTAAGTGTGCTAATGGTCCTGTCTGTACCAACCTGAAGGTAGGATTGCAGGCAAGATTCTGTGTTTCCCATCTATTTATTTCATATGTAAATATTATCTATAAAAATAGTATGGATTATTAGTATGATTATTGGCGAGTTTAGGAATGTATTGTGGGATGATGCAGCACCTACGGTCGAGAATCTATCTACCCCATATTGCATTACCCAGTTTTGAAACATTTATATCAGTGTTCCATTGATGCGTTTTTCCAGTAGCGAAAATACCTGAATGATATGGATACTGTAAGTTAAAATAATATGTTATGTATACTAGGTAATGATCGAATGATTTATTTTGAATTTTTAGTGTTTCGGAATTTTGATCAGTTAACTTATACAGTTTTAGACAATTTAGGGTATTTAATGCTTGAAGCATCCATGTAGCATGCTATTTCAGGCATAATTGATTGGTTGTTGCATCATTGTGGTAGTTTTATATGTATACATGACACATCTGTTACGATTAAACCGTGGTTACTTTAGGTAAAGAGATGTTAATTCAACCCTGTTATGGACTGATGATGAGGCTAATTTCATTAGATTTCGTATGTACTACACCGTATTTACTCTAGGTTTCAGTTGTGTCGCATGCATGTCTTGGTATCTTATTCACATTTCTTGTTTGTTTGGTTACATGCTAGTTCATTCTCATTCATCACGTTTTTAATGTATGTTATGGGTATGGTAGAGAATTCATCTTCTTGCTTTGTTTTAGCTCGTGAGTTAGTATAGGTCTTTCAGTTTTATAGCTTCTCTTTTGAATTTCCATCTTCAATGCAATCTGATGGTTATTCATACAATTTAGGAGATATTACGTTTGTGTCTACAATATAGAACATTATTTCAGGTCTAATTTAGTTACATTTTGTTCTTTTTTTTTGTGTTTTATTTATCTTCTTTCATCCTGATACAATATTTGACGTGGATATTATAGATTTAGATCAGACGATTTGTTAAAAAAATTGGTTTGCTGTTAGTTTATTGTATATTTATTGTACGACTATTTTTCAATATTTAGGAGGAGTTAGAGAATCCCCTAGGCAAAATCTCAATCTGTTTGTGCTTGTTTGTATAAGTTAACCGATTTACTAGGATGGATACCATAATGTAGTACAATTTTTTTGTGAATGATAGCAGAGTAGAGAACCTTATTCAGCTATTTTATATATGTTCCTGATGTTACCTTTATTTTTCCACGAGAATCATAGGATTGTATGTTTAAGAGGTGTATGTCCATACTGCATCTTTGTGGAATTTTTGTCATTGATCCCTAGCAAATGTGTAGTTTAACGTTTAGATGATAATTTACTGGATGGGTGGGTCCTAGTGTAGAGGTGATTTATACTCTTTGGTTGTCATTTTGGAGTTCATCCATGTTCAACGGGATGTATCTTTGTTCGAGGCTGTTCAGAGACGATGGGTTAACAGATGCGAGGTACGTCTGTGGCATCGTATCATGACTGTAAGTTACCTCTAAATTTGTTATA
>SDVV010045119.1:0-10095 GCA_016164225.1 Gammarus roeselii
TTAGGCTGCTGCCTAACGCAGTCAGCAGTTAGGCTGCTGCCTAATGCAGTCAGCAGTTAGGCTGCTGCCTAACGCAGTCAGCAGTTAGGCTGCTGCCTAACGCAGTCAGCAGTTAAGCTGCTGCCTGTCAGCAGTCGGCATTGAATGCTTTCATGCCGCCATCAATGCGAGGTGTCGCTCCTGAGCGGCACCAGAGCCAGATCGTAAACGTGCAGACAATAAGTCGTTAAGTCTTTATAGTCAATGTGTGGCATCCAGCGGCCGGCCGAACTCAAGCAATGAGTCCTTTACCTCCTACCCAAGCGGCGCCTGTGACCGGCCGCACGCATGCAGCCAGCAATGAGTCCTTTACCTCCTACCAAGCGGCGCCTGTGACCGGCCCTTGCATGCAGCCAACAATGAGTCCTTTACCTCCTACCAAGCGGCGCCTGTGACCGGCCGCACGCATGCAGCCAGCAATGAGTCCTTTACCTCCTACCAAGCGGCGCCTGTGACCGGCCGCACGCATGCAGCCAACAATGAATCATTTACCTCCTACCAAGCGGCGCCTGTGACCGGCCGCACGCATGCAGCCAACAATGAGTCCTTTACCTCCTACCAAGCGGCGCCTGTGGCCGTCCGCACGCATGCAGCCAACAATGAGTCCTATATCTCATACCAAGCGGCGCCTGTGACCGGCCGCACGTATGCAGCCAGCAATGAGTCATTTACCTCCTACCAAGCGGCGCCTGTGACAGGCCGCACGCATGCAGCCAACAATGAGTCCTTTACCTCCTACCAAGCGGCACCTGTGACCAGCCGCACGCATGCAGCCAGCAATGTGTCCTTTACTTCCTACCAAGCGGGGCCTGTGACCGGCCGCACGCATGCAGCCAGCAATGAGTCCTTTACCTCCTACCAAGCGGCACCTGTGACCGGCCGCACGCATGCAGCCAGCAGTGAGTCCCTCACCTCCTACCAAAGCGGTGCTTGTGCATGGCCGCACGATGCATGCATGCTGCCAATAATGAGGAAGTTACCCACTCTGCGGCACCTGTAGTCGACCGCACGCATGCAGCTAAGCGGCGACAATCAGGGTCGCTTGCCTCGAATTCTCTGACCCTGTTAAACAGATTAAATAGTTCATCGTGGGTGCGAGCTTAGTGCGCAGGATGCCTACATGGAAAGGTCTGCGTACCTGGCTAATGAGTTTATAGAAAAAACGCACCAAAGTTTCTCAAGCTGTCAATGACAGAAGTTGACGACACTGTATAACCTCTTATAGATTTAGAATAACTAGTTCTAGTGTTCGAAATCTAAACCTCTACTTAGGGAGACTGGCCAGCTGTCTATTCAAGAGTTACTTTCATTCGTGGCCGGAGTCGTGGGTTGAGCATATTCAATGATGAACATATTTAATGTTGGGCATATTCAATGTTAATCATATTCAATGTTGACCATATTCAATGTTGAGCATATTCAATGTTGAGCTCATTCATTGTTGAATTCAATCTTGAGGGACTTTAAATCCCACTAAAATAAAGGAATATAATCCACTACTTACATTCGATCAAGTTTAAACTTTCCCTGCTAAAGTTATTTTGCTACTCCAAATAATAATGTTCAAACCCATCGTTTACATTCCTCGCGCAGTCTTCTTAGGCTCCAAAAGTAAAATAATTGCTGCCCTGAGCAAAGTAGATTGCTGCATTATTATGGGGGTTCCGAGGGTCATAACTTTCAGAATAAGTTCAGAATACCTTACATCAGCCGCAACGTATATTTTAAGCGTTTCAGTTATGCTTCAATTGTTTTTAATATTATGGTTATGGTGTATTGTATTCTGAGCGCTTACTGTGGTTGATACCATTTGGTTGAGTTCTGAGAAGTGCACTGCAACATTGGATATCAAACGATGTTTCTCATCCCTTGCGAGGTTTCGTGACCGTCGTGCTCATAAGATGGTGAAGAATACAAATATGTTGAATCTTATTGTGTAGCATTCCTTCAAAAGCTACTACACAGTATCATGTGGCAAATGAACAGTTTATAGCTCTTTTTAATTCGGTTAACGCACTGTAGGAACACACCAAATGAAATTAAGAAGATTTCTAATAAAACACCGATAAATTCCCATGCACCAGTTTAGAGCTTCAAAGAACATTAGTGGAAACATCGTTAGCGTACTTCAAAACAATAACTTCATGGAGCTGACTCATTGTTTGAAGTATTTACAATTTACGGATAGGACTTTCATTTCCACAATATACGAACACGAGGCGCGTTAAACGAGCCCTCCCGAAATGTTGAATATTCAGCCACTGAAACTCTTCGCTACAATCTTGATACTCGAAAATGGGTTCGGCTTGAAATATTCCATTTCCTTTAAAACGGGGCAAATAAAGAAAGTTTCAAAACAAATAAATATACGATGGAATACGTTCGAGCGGAGAAGTAATATTGATACCCAAAATGCGATACTTCCATTATTATTAAAATGAACTTTACCTCTGCTAAGCGCCGCGTGAAAGTAATCCAAACATTGTTCATTCATTTCATTGCGAATTGCTTGGGATATTGCCTGTTGTACTGGAAACGACAAGGAATCCCTGTTTCCTTATCTGCATTGCTGCTAACAGTTTTAAATAGCACTGAAGTTTCAGTCTCGCGTTCTGTTTCAAACACTTTTCCTACTTTTTCAGGGCTCCAGACGTACGACTCAATTCATTACTTAACGTAATGCGCCGGTAAATGAGTAACGAAACAACGCACTGCTCGAGATACATATTTGTACCATTATATAAGGTTATCTAAATTACTTCGGTGTTGGATGAGCCGCTGACAAGACAGAATAATTACTGTTTCAAGGGTCAGAGGTTCATTAACAGGATTGATGAACGTAAATGTACTGTCCTTATATGGAAGCTATTAGGTCGAGCATACTTTATGATCCGCAATCGCTATGTCAAATGTTCCATTTTTAACCTTTAGATAAACGTACATGAAAATTCTAATTTCGCTAAAAGGTTGATCTGCGGTCACTATGGCATAATCTGCGGTCACTATGGCATAATCTGCGGTCGCAATGGCATAACCTTCGGTCACAATGACATGATCTGCGGTCACAATATCATGATCTGCGGCCACTATGGCATAAACTGCGGTCACAATAGCATGATCTGCGGGTCACCATGGTATGATCTGCGGTCACTATGGCATAATCTGCGGTCACCATGGTATGACCTGCGGTTAAAATAGCATGATCTGCGGTCAAAATATCATGATCTCTGGTCACAATAGCATAATCTTAACTACACAAGGTCTAATATTTGCTAACTCATTCAAAGAAGCTTTGAGTTGAACCTTCATAGAGTATCAAGAACTGGACTGCATAGAGTCACATGAAGATAGCAATACTGAAAGGAAACCATCTACTCTGGTCTCGTAACCAAATGATTGTTGAAAAGTTTTCCACAACATACATTTCTCATGGCTGGCCGGCAAATTTGGTGTGAAATAATCCACTAATAATACACTTTTTTGTCGACACCCGATAAAATCAAACATATCGTGTGGTTGAATATTTGCTGACGCGATAATTATCACATAATACAACACGTACGAGCTCATCGCCAATTGATATTGTGGTGTGATATTGAGGTGTGATATTATTGACGTATCGGCTATTTGAAAATATTTTTCCTACTAGCTGAGTAAATGGTGTGGGTACAAAGATTCAGAGTTGAGGGGACTTGACTGCGGTGCTCTCTCTATATTTTGTAGCTGTAAACTTTATGTCAACATGTCAGGAGCAGTGTCGCTGGAAACATCATGTCCCCACGTCATGAGTGCGGGAGCAGTTTAATTAATGGAGTGTCTTAACTTAATTTATTATGTGTCTTAACTCAAGAACGGCAATATATACGAAATCATTTAAATTAATTATTTTAATTAGTGACTTGCTATCGAATAAACTGGTTCAATAATTTGCTATTGAACCAGTTTATTCGAGAATTAATTATAGAGCTCCTAATATCATGCGAATACATGACATGGAAAGGATATTTGTTGAACACATCTTTCGATGTACGAAAACAATTCAGGTAATCGACATTCTGTCGATTAGTTCGACTACTAATACATATTTTGTCGCACCCGAGCCAAATCTGGAAGCCTCTATTCATAAATGTTCGTCCCATGCTTCATTTTTTTTCGTCAAAGCATCAAAATATAACGACGATCGTTAGGGTTACACACAAACAAAAAATAATGACGGCAAAGATCGGTGGAATCCTTTTGCATGCGTTTTTCTCTCAGTTGTCGACATATTTGGAAGAGAGTAATTGAAGTCCGAATTTGTTTTCAGGTTTTGGTCGTTTGTTTTGGAATTCATCAAATTACGAGATCCCGCTATAGATGACAGAAGGTTTCTTTCTCGTGACGTCACTCTGCATGCTCGAAAATATCACAGTAGGGTTATGAAACGAAAACAAGGTGTATTTCTCTTACCCCTTTCTGTCTACCCTACAGAAGAAGGGGTTCCAGAGTGCCTGAGGCACTACCCCTTACCCACAGCCATAGCAGACTTGCTGGCACGCAAAGAGTTCTCTATAAAGATAGGCGGTCGTTGGGCGAGAGCCGGCGGGCAACCCTCATAAAATTAGTCAGGAAGCCCACGTCGGAGACATACCGCTCCTCGAGTAACGGAGGCGCGGAAGACGTGACCTGCAGTGGCCGCGAAAATTAGGGTCTTTAGTTTTGTAAATGCATATAGGTATTCAATAATTTAGTTTCATCCCAAAGTGGTTCAAATTAGAATGATCCACAAATTTCAAACATATACACACATAGTCCTAAGATGTGTTGAGTGTTAATCACGGATCCCTATCATGCCCGCCAAATTACCCATCAACACATCACCTCACCGAACAACCTTCATCAATCATGATCCCGTCAAATAACTATGAGCCCCTTTTCATCTAGCTAAGTCTTGCAGACGTGTCTGCGTCCGGCGTATCTCTCCGATTCGTGTATGTGTCTCTTTGAACGAGTCTCTCACGCATTCAGGCGTATCTGACCCGTGCATATCTTCCTTACACAAATATCTGTAGCTCACGTATATTCCTCAGGATTGCATACACTTTGTCTAATTCAAGTTTTTTTTACCTTGTACTTCACTGTAATTAGGATACAATGCCTTATTGTTATCTTTGAAACAATGAATCTTGGGGCCATTCTCTCACAGGCCCGATAAATGAGGCTTATAACCCGCCGTTATGTGTACAGTTGTCGTATCTTGGAGCCATTCTCTCACTGGCCCAATAAATGAGGCTTGTAACCCACCGTTATGTGTACAGTTGTCATATCTTGGAGCCATTCTCTCACTGGCCAATGAATGAGGCTTGTAACCCGCCGTTCTGTGTACAGTTATCGGATTCTTTATATCGCGCTATCATTTTGTTCGTTGTAGAAATAAGTTCTGGGCCTCTCGATGAGCTCGTTAAATCTTTTTTTGGACCGAACAGATAAATTACCCTATATATATTCTGAGGACAGAGATATTTTGAGAAGGTAACTTGAGCACCGCTGAAGATATCTCCTCAATGTCAACGAGTGTGATTGATGTTAAAACCAAACTCAACTACTTTTGATCAATGAACTTTTCTATACAATTGCCAAAAGCGAAACTACGAATCCAAACGAACAATTTCAAATAACTCTACGGCGGTGGTACCTTTTGCCACGAAAATCGTATCTTCTTCCGCACGAGGGTATATCACAATACACCTTCCAAGTTCATTCAAAATCGGTCCAGTGACCTCGACGCAGTTGACGGACACTCGAACACACAAAACCCGACCGACAAACGAACGAGAAAATGTAAGTAAATTATAATATAAATGTTAAGTGGAAATTAATATCTAACTAGGAAAAAAAACTTGTTTTTATTTGAATCAGTAAGCTGTACTTAAGTTTCCACGTTTTTCATTGAAAAATATTAGTCACATCTAGTAACACTTGTCAGTGCTACGATTCTCTCCTTCTTTAATGTGCTTGATGCTTGATGCTTGATGAGCTTGTACGAGCTTGTACGATTCTCTCCTTCTCTAATGTGCTTGATGCTTGATGCTTGATGAGCTTGTACGAGCTTGTACGATTCTCTCCTTCTTTAATGTGCTTGATGCTTGATGCTTGATGAGCTTGTACGAGCTTGTACGATTCTCTCCTTCTTTAATGTGCTTGATGCTTGATGAGCTTGATGCTTGATGCTTGATGCTTGATGCTTGATGCTTGATGCTTGATGCTTGAAGCTTGATGCTTGATGCTTGATGCTTGATGCTTGATGCTTGATGCTTGATGAGCTGTTCTGGCTAAAAAGATGAGATCAAATTTAGGAAATTACTCGTATCACCAATATCAGATTTATAGAGCTTGCAATAAAGTGAAGTGTCTGGAGTTCCGTCCATGCATGATATTTGTGTGTTGGTTTAGAATGATAGCCACAAACGTAAAAAAATATACATTAACGTTTTAGCACAGCTGAAGCAACACTTTCACTTCATGTATACTCAATCATGTCAAAACCTACATAATGGAAATACTATTGATAAATAAATAATCCAATCAACTAATAACAAACCTATTCAAACGTCATTTCAAACGAGTTATTTCGTCGGTAGCAAAGAGCGCTCGTACTGGTGTGATAGCTCATGGAAGATGCACAACTAGCAAAGAGCGCTCGTACTGGTGTGATAGCTCATGGAAGATGCACAACTAGCAAAGAGCGCTCGTACTGGTGTGATAGCTCATGGAAGATGCACAACTAGCAAAGAGCGCTCGTACTGGTGTGATAGCTCATGGAAGATGCACAACTAGCAAAGAGCGCTCGTACTGGTGTGATAGCTCATGGAAGATGCACAACTAGAAAACCTTCTTCACGACGTTTCTCTGCATTCATGACATCACTGCATTCATGACGTCACACTAGATTAATGACGTCACTCTGCATCCATGACGTCATTCTACATGCATGACGTCACTCCGCATGCATGATGCCATTCTTCATGCATGACGTCATTCTGAATGCATGACGTCACTCTGCATGCATGACGTCATTCTGCATGCATGACGACTCTACATGCATGACGTCAGCCTGCAAGCATGACGACTCTACATGCATGACGTCATTCTGCATGCATGTCGACTGCATTTGCATTTTAAAAAAATTGACTGTTGAAATTGGATGTGATACTCCACTTGAATAAATGTTCAAATAGCCTTGATACATCTCGACTGGGTCTATGGCTACGGCATCCATGTCTTTTATATAGTGGTTGTCAAGAAGATTCTAAACTTGTTTACTCCAATGCTTTTTCTTATTCATATTATGAGTATATCGTTTACCGGTACAGGTTTTATTACACAACATTTTCAGCGTTCAATTTTTTGTGAGGCTTAAGATATTATCGAAAACTCTACAAAACTTAGACACTAAACTCTTCTTAAGCCCATTATTATATCATAATTTTAGTACGCAGCAGCCACTTAAGATGCCCCAGCATATTCCCATAGAAAACATCTCAGTCTCATTTTTTTCGTTGTAGCGTCTATAATTACTACCATCATTATTGCTGCTGTTATGGGAACGAAAGTCCTCTTTTGACCGCGATGTATCACAGCCTGACAGAGGATAACTATCGACGATTAAATAACACCCAGGAGGATGTTAGTAGATGACTGGTCGTCGCAGTAACTCTCACGAGGATGTTAGTACAGTAGATGACTGGTGGTCGCAGTAACTCTCACGAGGATGATAGTAGATGACTGGTCGTCGCAGTAACTCTCACGAGGATGTTAGTACAGTAGATGACTGGTCGTCGCAGTAACTCTCACGAGGATATTAGTAGATGACTGGTCGTTGCAGTAACTCTCACGAGGATGATAGTAAATGACTGGTCGTCGCAGTAACTCTCACGTGGATGTTAGTACAGTAGATGACTGGTGGTCGCAGTAACTCTCATGAGGATATTAGTAGATGACTGGTCGTTGCAGTAACTCTCACGAGGATGATAGTAGATGGCTGGTCGTCGCAGTAACTCTCACGAGGATGTTAGTACAGTAGATGATTGGTCGTCGCAGTAACTCTCACAAGGATGTTAGTACAGTAGATGACTGGTCGTCGCAGTAACTCTTACGAGGGTGTTAGTAGATGACTGGTCAGTACAGTAACTCTCTCGAGGATGATAGTAGATGACTGGTCGTCGCAGTAACTCTCACGAGTTACTGGTCGTCACTTGTAGACCAGTTATATCCACGGAACTTGCAGACATGCTATATCCACGGAGCTTGCAGGCCAGTTATATCCACGGAGCTTGCAGACCAGTTATATCCACGGAGCTTGCAGACCAGTGATATCCACGGAGCTTGCAGTCGAGTTATATCCACTGAGCTGATGGAACAGTTATATCCACGGAGCTTGCAGGCCAGTTTTATCCACTGAGCTTGCCAGCCAGTTGTATCCACGGAGCTTGCAGGCCAGTTATATCCACGGAGCTTGCAGGCCAGTTTTATCCACTGAGCTTGCCAGCCAGTTGTATCCACGGAGCTTGCAGGCCAGTTATATCCACGGAGCTTGCAGGCCAGTTCTATCCACGGAGCTTGCCAGCCAGTTGTATCCACGGAGCTTGCAGGCCAGTTATATCCACGGAGCTTGCAGACCAGTTATATCCACGGAGCTTGCAGGCCAGTTATATTCACAGAGCTTGCAGACCAGTCGTGTCCACGTAGCTTGCAGACCAGTTATATCCACGGAGCTTACAGACCAGTTATATCCACGGAGCTTGCAGACCAGTTATATCCACGGAGCTTGCAGACCAGATATATCCACGGAGCTTGCAGGCCAGTTATATCCACGGAGCTTGCAGACCAGTATATCCACGGAGCTTGCAGGCCAGTTATATCCACGGAGTTTGCAGACCAGGTATATCGGTGGGGCTTGCAGACTAGTTATATCCACAGAGCTTGCATGCCAGTTATATCCACGGAGCTTGTAGGCCAGTTAGAGCCACGGAGATTGCAGACCAGTTATATTCACGGAGCTTGCAGACTAGTGATATCCACGGTGCTTGCAGACCAGTCATATCCACTGAGCTTGTGGACCAGTTATATCCACGGAGCTTGTGGAACAGTTATATCCATGGAGCTTGTGGACCAGTTATGTCCATGGAGCTTGTGGAATAATTATATCCACGGAGCCTGTGGACCAGTTATAACCACGGAGCCTGTGGACCAGTTATAACCATGGAGCTTGGCATATGGTTGGATGTAGGCAATTGATTTGCTAGCAGAGGTTACTATTAGGAGCAGGACCGCGAGTAAAAATAATAGTATCAAATGTATTATAAACTGATCAAATAAGCAATGCGCCGTTTAATTATACTCTGCCCAATTGAGAACACATGGAACAAATGGTGCTAAGTTTCTTCGTCTGAAAGTTCACGATAATAATTAAGCAGAACAAGCATTGCTTACATCGAAGGATAATGAAAATGAGCTGCTTCTGCGCAGCCAAAAATGCTACATAATCTCATTGAGAAAATCTTGTACGATTACAGTCATTCCATCAGCATAAACCCTGTGCTGGTCCAGCTTAGTATTGGCCCCATGGATGTTGTACGATGACACTCATTCCATCAGCATAAACACTGTGCTGGTCCAGCTTAGTATTGGCCCCATGGATGTTGTACGATGACACTCATTCCATCAGCATAAACCCTGTGCTGGTCCAGCACAGTATTGGCCCCATAAATGTTGTACGATTACTGGCATTCCATCAGCATAAGAACTGCCTTAAGGGAACTATTTTCAATCGATTTGCCATTATTAACTCACCGCTGTTGCAGGGACGGATAGCCGTGTTGTGACGAGGCCATCTCCCTGCCAGCAACATCACTTGCCGCCACTAACACACCGCTGTTGCAGGGACGGATAGCCGTGTTGTGACGAGGCCATCTCCCTGCCAGCAACATCACTTGCCGACACTAACACACCGCTGTTGCAGGGACGGATAGCCGTGTTGTGACGAGGCCATCTCCCTGCCAGCAACATCACTTGCCG
>SDVV010045121.1:0-10095 GCA_016164225.1 Gammarus roeselii
TTAAATATTTTCTTTTTTCTTCAATGAAAAGTGATCAAATGATGACATTTGGAAGTAAATGACCCACAATAATGACACCACAGCTAATTTCAATATGCGTAACTAATTTTATAAGGACCCAATTTTTTCAACACATGGTGATATGTCTAGGACCAAGTGTTAACTCATGTTTAATGTTCAGGAACATTTTTTTTCATCACATTTTCATATTGAGACAACAATTTCTTATCTAACATGACTTGTATTCATGTTAATGCAATAAGTTTGCTATAGAATTGACATAATACGTTTTTTAAATGTTGTATCGTATTATTAAAAAGATCGTTTTTTTTTTAATATTTGCTCATTTACTGATACTTTAGGGTTATAACTAGTTTAGGATGAGGAGAAATGACTTCCAGTAAAGTTAGATTGCAACCATTGAAGAAAAATTTTGTTTCCCGTGGCGAAATTGGGAAAAAACTCCTTTGACAGTCTGGTATGACGGCAGCAAAAGACGAGCATCAGAAACACCTATCACAGACGTAACATTTAACGTAAAATTTTATTATAAGCAACTGATATAGCTATACTAATATAGGCACGCTCTATCTATTGGTTCTCTCAAACTTTCAATTTGCGTTTCAATTATTGATATATGGGGGGTGCGGGGAGTCACCCCGTTTGGTGCGGGGAGTCAACCCCGATTTGGGGTCGTAGCTCCCCGCTCGGTTTTTTGTAAATAATTTTTTTTTTGTTTATGATAGCATGTTGAAACTTACGGTGCTCCATGGTCATACAAGTAGCTATACACACCGTAAATAAGAAGTTTCTCGGCCGCGTACTTTTTGAGTTATTTCATAGTATGCGCAAAATGCGGGGAGTCACCCGGGTCGATGCTATATCTAACAAAGTTTACATTCTTTTTCAAAATCCTTCTTACGCAATGAACTACATCATATTCTAAGTATCAACACCACATTAGGCCCTTATCCAATGGATACTCTAACCACAGCATCAAAGTTTGCGGAAGGTTGCTTTTCTGAACCAAAATTATCAGGGACCTGAAAAAATCACTTTCACTTCAACGATTTTTCATAAATTCTGTGCGCGTATCGAATTTCTATAAGAGCTGATACTTACTAACAAAGACCTGTTCTTTCAAGCCCTGCAGTCAAGCCCTGCAGTCAAGCCCTGCAGTCAAGCCCTGCAGTCAAACATCTTGGTGCCCAAAAGGGGGGTGCAGGAAGTCACTCCGTGTTGCGAACTGCGGGTAGTCACCCCCGTCAACGCTATATTGTTTATACCAATGAGATGAATTTCCTGTTAGGCAGTGAGAACCTAGGATGTCATGTTGCTAATTACTGTGTTAATAATCTTAGCTATGCCGATGATATGGTGTACAGAAATATTTGATGCGATGTGAAATCTTGAGATGAAGCGCACGTGAAGACACTTTTCCAGAATATTGCACACGGAAACAGTACATGGCACCTGAACAAATCTTCAAACTATTAGTTCTGCTATAATTTTATACACATTTCTTTCAGAGCATATCAATTGAAGCTGACACCAAAATTCCTAACCACTGCAAATCACCATCACTGAAGAACTAGTAGCTCTCATTTCTTTGTCGTGGCAGGCCGGATTGACAATCATCAGCTGTTGATTAGAGAAACAAACAAAAACCAATATTGCATATTTTGGTAGGAGAACAATAAATTTGCAATTTACAGAACAACGTGTAATATTAGTCAAGATGAAGTGCATCAGTGTTCAATAGCTCAACTGCCATATTAAATTAGTCCCTGCATGATTTGAACAACAATTCAACATAGGTAACTGCATTTTGACAATAGTTGTAAACAACCACAGACGTCACACACCTTTAGTAAACAAGTTTGCTGCAAAATTCATGCAACAAAAAACTGAGTGGAAGTGCAAAATTATGCATTACCGTTGTCAGTTGTGTGGTCCGGAGATATGTGAACAATTATGTTAGCGATGGCAATTTTAAATAAAAACTGACAATGATTATTAATTATGATTTTAATAACACCAAAGGAAAGAGTATCATTTATACATTACATTCCGTTTATTAGGATGCCTGGTTGGTGAGAGACGTTTGCATCTATGTGCGATCATCTCAACTCCCAGATTGCACAATTGGGCACAGGGTTGAGAACATTACGTGCCTTTTCATTGCTGAATATTAAAAACCAAACCAGCCGTGCCCCTCAGAAGCTAAGATTGGCACATCTAGACCTTTGCATGCGCTTGCAGAGTAAATTTGTTGAGTTACGTGCGCTACTTCAACTTGATACTGGCAAATATATGCACAGCGGAGAGCTGGAGGTGCAAACGCCGCGTAACTGAAAGCAGAATTACATGTGTGTAGAGTTTGAGATGACCGCACATAGACGCAAACGTCTTTCACTAACCAGGCGTCCTACAAAACAGAATGTAACATCTAGATGATACTCTTTCTTATGGTAGTTATAAATTATAATTAACAATCATTGGCAGTTCTTATTAAAAATGGCCATCACTAACAAAATCGTTTACATATCTCCCGACCACACGACCGACGACGGTAATGCTTAATTTTGCATTTCCACTCTGCTGTCTGTTCCGTGAATGGTGCAGCAAAGTTGTTTACCAAACGTGTGTGACGTTGATGTTTGTTTTCATCTATTGCTAAAATGCAGTTACCTATGTTAAATTGATGTTCATATCATGCATGGAGTAATTTAATATTGCAGTTGAGGTATTGTTGCATCCATACTAAAGACTGATGCACTTTATCATGACTAATATTACACGTTGTTTTGTGAATCGCTAAATTCTTGATCTGCAGCCAAAATATGCAATATTGGTCTTAGTTCGTTTCTCTAATCAACAGCTGACAATCATCGATCCGGCCTGTTTGGTCAAAGAAATTAGCTACTAGTTCTTCAATGATAGTGATGTGCAGTGGTTTGGAATTTATGGGTGTCAGCTTGAATTGATATGCTTTGGAGGGAAATGCATGCATAAAATTGTAGCAGAATAAACTGTTTGAAGATTTGTTCAGGTGCAATGTAGTGTTTTGGCGTGCGATATTCTGGAAAGGTGTCTTCACGTGCGCTTCATCTCAAGATTTCATGTGCGCATCAAATATTTCTCATCAATGTTTGCGTGCGCTGCCCGCCAAATTGTGCAAACTGGCTCAACTCTACAACTCTACACAAATTAATTATGCAGTCCATTGCGCGGTATGCACCTTAAGCTCCCCGCTGTGCATATATTTGCCAGTATCTTGTTAAAATAGTGCATGTAACTCAACAAATATACTTTGCAAGCGCACACAAAGGTCTAGATGTGCCGATCTCAGCTTCTGAGGCACATGGCTGGTTCGGTTCTTAATATTCAGCTATGCAAATGAACGTAATGTTCTCAACCCCGTGCCCAATTGTGCAATCTGGAGGTGTTAATAGGTCGGAGTCTGTCAGCACTGCAGAAGCTTCTAGATATTTGTAGTAATTCTCCTTAACCTTGTGATATTGTGTATAACCCCTCAAAAACTGTGTGTATGCTGGTCAGGCCAAGAGGTCCTAGGCGTTACTTCTAGACTGATGGTAAGTTAGATGGGGCCTTTGTTAATTCTATTTCTCAAGGGTCATAACTTTGAGGAGTTCTTCCACACTTGTGACTGGGGTCAATTGTGATCCTCCCTGTTCAAGGGTAAGTCAAGGTATGATCCTCTGAACTACAGCTCTGTCAGTCTGGCCTCTGTGTGCTACAAGAGTTTGGAAAAGATTATTGCTTCCGGTCTGGTTGAGTTTCTTGAAAGTAATGAGATTCTCTACCCTCACCAGTTTTGATTCTGGAAATTTTGGTCTACTGGGGATCAGCTTCTCTTGGCTTATTCTGATGGTTCAGACTGGGTGGATGATGACTTTGTTGTGGGTTGTGGTGCTTGATTTTTCGAAGGCATTCAATGTGGTTTCTCATGATGTGTTGATTCACAAGAACCCTGCAACACACCACTAACCACCTCTCTCAACTCACTACAACACCCACCGACAGCAACCCTCAAAGAACCAACGAATCCAGCCAAGCAAAACTGGCCCAACTAGCACCTTGTGAGGTGGTAGTTGGGCAGATCAAACATTTCTTATCAAAGTTTTTGTGCGCTGCCTGCCAAATTGTGCAAACTGGTGGTTAGGCGGGAAATGTGTGAACAGTATTGTTAGTGATATCAATTTTCAATAGGATCTGACAATGATTGTTAATTACAATTTATAACTGCCATAAGAAGGAGTATCATCTAGATGATATACATTATGTTTCGTAGGACACCTGGTTGGTAAAAGACCTTTGCATCTCTGTGCGGTCATCTCAAACTCTACACCAGATTGCACAATTGGGCATGGGGTTGAGAACATGACATACGTTTTCATGGCAAAATATCCAGAACCAAACCAGCTGTGCGCCTCAGAGGCCAAGATCGGTATATCTAGACCTTTGTGTGCACTCGCAGGGTATGTTAGTAGAGTTACAGGCGCTACTGTCAAAGATACTGGTAAATGTATATACAGCAGAGAGCTAGAGGTGTAAATGCCACCTAACTGACTGCAGAATTATATACATGTGTATACAGTTTGAGATGACCGCACATAGACCCTGTCATCCAGGCGTCCTACCAAACAGAATGTAACATCTAGATGAAACTCATTCACATGGTAGTTATAAATTATAATTAACAACGATTGTCAGTTCTTAATATAAATTGACATTACAAACAAAACCGTTCACATATCTCCCAACCAAACAACTGATGACGGTAATGCGTAATTTTGCACTCCCACTCCGCTGTTTATACTATTAATGTTTCAGCAAACTTGTTAACAAAATGTGAGCAAAGTCAGTGTTTGTTTTCATCTATTGTCAAAATACAGTTATGTTAAATTGTTGTTCAAACTATGCAGGATGTAATTTAATATTGCAGTTTAGCTATTATTGCATTCATACCAAACACTGATGGACTTCATCTTGACTAATATTGCGCCTTGTATTGTGAATTGCCAATGTTTTATTCTCCTGCCAAAATATGCAATATTGGTTTTTGATTGTTTCTCTCAGAAACAACTGACGATCCTGACTGTTCAGTCAAAGAAATGACCAGTTTTTCAATGATGGTGATGCCCAGTGGTTAGGAATCTTGGTGTCAGCTTGAATTAATATGCTATGGAGGAAAATGTCTGCATGAAATTGTTCCAAAAAAATTAGTTTTAAAGATTTGTTTAAATGCAGTTTACTATCTCAGCGTGAGATATTAGAAAAGGTGTCTTCACATGCACCTCATCTCAAGATTTCACATGCGCATCAAATATTTTTTCTCAATGTTTGCGTACACTGCCTGCCAAATTGTGCAAACTGGACTCTACACACATGCAAACTGGACTCTACACACAATTGTGCAAACTGGACTCTACTTACATGTAAACTCACGCAAAGGTCTAGATATGCCAATCTTGGCTTCTGAGGCAAACAGCTGGTTAGGTTTTCTATATTTTGCAATGAAAACGTACATGATGTTCTCAACACCATGCCCAATTGTGCAATCAAGCTAGCGGTCAGTTGTTAGGCGCTCAGCATCACTGGTTAAAGTAGGTTATTGATTGTTGCTCAGCGTTTACAGCAAACGCTGTGTTCACCAACTCGCTGCAAGTTATATATTAAAACTACATATTTTTGCAGAGTTTTTGCTGGGACTGTGGTAGTATTTTCTAAATTCTTGCTGAGTAATTTTCAGAAAATACCCAATAATTCAAACTGGGGTGCAAGGAATCATCTTCAATTAGGGGCCATAGCTCGCCACACATTGTTTTGCATATAACTTGTTTTGATTGATGATAGAATGTTGAAACTTATGGTTCTTCATGGTCATAAGTAGATATACACACTGTAAATACAAGTTTCTCAGCAGCGGACTTTTTGAATTATTATATAGTATGCGGATAATGCGGGGAGTCACCCTGGTTGAGGCTACCAGGTTATTCCTTTTTATAATAAATTTCATTAGGTTTTGAAACAAGGTTACCAACAGCCTTTCACAGCATTTATAAATTATAATAGGACCTACTAGATCTTTGGGGAAATAGCTACAGGTGGGAAGTTTTTATTAAACAGTAGCTTTTTGACTAGAAAAATTGATGAAATTCCATTTGACTGCTTGGCAGCAGCAAAGTTTTGGGCTTACTATTGGCAATGCATATACCCCCCAATGTCTAAACTTGACAGTGCCAGGCATACAGAATCCAGACTGAGACTGCAAAGGGATAACTTCCACTAGGCTAGGGTTGTTAAGTCCTCCTGACAATAATACTAACTCATAGCTTTGGTCCATTGCAAAGTGTGACCAGATGCTCGTCCTTCTGTGTTGGGGTAAACGTGTCCTCCGGCATAAGTTTGACATTGACTGCCATCACCAGTAGGAATGCTGCCATATGTCACGCAAACGAATGCGCTCATCACGGTGGCAGACAGGAACAGCTTTAACGATGGCATGATTGTAGACATTTCTGAAAAGGAATATCGATATCAATGTGAATGAAGCCATTTATTCATACATAAAACAATATGTCAAACCAAATGAAGGCGAAAGCACTATCATACAAAACCAACCGAGCCACGTAGAAAAAAAATACAGTGACAACCACCTAGACTCTAGTGATTTGCCCTGTTGAACATATATGTAAACAAACGTGGCCTGCCGTTTTTAGGGAAATGCCCTAAATTCGGATTTGTCCAACAAAAAAATGCCGGTTCACGTATTATTTTGTGCATGACAGTTGAACAATTTATCAGTGCCCGATTGAAAGCTCCAGTAAGCTGGTTAACCCGTTTTAATATCGGATATACGTGGTTTGAATGCCGGACTGAACGAATATACGTTGGGGATAAATAAAATGAGAATATCCTCAATCGTATTTTATTTCCAAATGCGTTGTTCCAGCAATTGGGCCTTGTTTTATTTTTTAAACAGGAAGATTGTGAGTAAATGATTCGTTTTCTTTTTATGAAAACTAGCAGACAATAAATGAATTTCCATCTACGTGGAGGTACTTTTGAAACCCTGGATCTACTTCTATATGGAGTATTAAAACAGCTTCGTTGTCTGGGTTAAGCGAAAGTTAGGTTGCGACCACAATGCAAAGAACAAACCTAGTATTGCTAATATAGTATTCATATATCCCCTATACCGGTGTAGCTACAAACCTGTTTTCATCCAATCATCAGTTAAGTTTCATGACTGTCATAGATGTTGAGTCCGCTGTGGCAATTGATTGGTCGACAGAAGAATTTGATTGATTTCGTCAATACGTTCAACGATTTCATAACAAGGGCATAGTGTAGCTCCGAATGCTTGGTCCTGCTCTCCTTTCAATGTTCACTCGAGAACAAGATATCTAGCACCTCTTATCATATGAGCATTCCTAATCTATGCACCTAGAGCAATGCTACTTAATAAGAAATCATAGGCACCGTACAATATAAACGCTTTTCTCTCACGAAGGACCATAATTTCTCATTTACCTCTGATTCCTTCACCCCCATTTGTGGCTGTTATATTGTTATATTGTACTCCTCTCAACGCACCGGAGGGGATAGAATTTTTATTCAAATCGAATCTGATTCATGGCGCAGTCACGTCATCATTTCTGTGATGCAAAATTGCTCGCCTATTGATTGTCGCGATCGCCAGTTCTGTAGCTGCCTTTTTTGTGAAGAGACAGTACTATAGGTGTTCACTGTCCTCTGGTTGCGTCAGCATGTTTCAGCTGTCCCTGAGAGTAATGCAGCTGCAGATATTTTACCTTTTAAACCCACCTATTTGCTTCAATTTCTCTCTTCCACATAATTAGGTATAATAGACGTCACATCGCATATTGACGGTGCAGACTATTTAGAATAAAGCACGGTAGTAAAGATTGGTATACTTACATATATGTTTGGTACAGTCCACATTGTGTTTTTACTCCAGCTAACCTTATGTTTATCTTGCAAGGAGTTTCAACTCCCGTATGAAAGTTCATGTCAACTCCCAAAAAATATTGATGATGCTGTTCGTCAATTTCAGAATTTACGATACTTCGGAGGGTGTTATTTATAGACTAAATTCATAAAACTAAGTAACTTCTAGCAAAAAGCTGATAGGCTCTTCTGCGATAATGAAAACTCAGCCGTGACCGCTCTGGTAGAATGCCTAATGATGACAACACATGAAAATCTACACTTTTTTGGTCATTTTTTCATGGACGCATAATTTTTTTTATTTAAATTCAACATTAGATACACGCACTCATACAAAACCGACGAAACTATAAAATACCAATGTTCAATCATGAAGCAAGGGAAACTAGTACGCTGTTAATTTTGTTTCCAACTATATCACGGCAGCGCACAGATTGTTTATATTTTTATAATGGCTGGTTTTGACGAGTAGACATTTTGACATCGTATGATGTAGAAGGTGGCCAGTGGTGCAACGAGGGGAAGAGCCATGGTGCCAAGGTCCCATCCCTTCCTCCTCCTCCCCCTTTTCCTCATATATGTTATAAAACTACTATTTGTTATGCTTAAACACACATATCTTGCTAATTCCCTTCCACAACTCCAGGGTTCGCCACTGGTGGTGGGTGTGTAGAGGTCTTTAATTGACCCTACACAATTTTACCAAACACCTAAACTGGTGACCTGCACCAATAACAGATCAAGGTCGACGGACAGGCAGACTGGGTGTAGGTAGTGAACTGCATGAGGGAAATAACATAGACTCTAGAGGACTTCAGGTAGAGAAAGTCATAATTTAAAAAATTTCTTTTCAGTATATCATTGACACCGACTACTGCTAAGTAAGGTGCTAATTTCAATAATTACCTCTGCAATTATTTTGTAGTATAATTTTTTTTTGTTTTTTATTTTTCTGTAAACTTCTTGTATATGAAACAAACTGGCGCACAGGAAACATATGTAACATCACAATTCTGTGATTATGATAAATCCCAATACCAACTTGGTGTCAGCGGATTCAAAGTCACTGCGCAAGTGACCTGCTGGTGAATTCAATTCACACACCAAAGCAAAATAAAACCAATTTAAATTTCCAATTTTTGTGACAACCTTGGTGCTCAACAATAAGTGGCGCAACCTCGCTGCAGTGTAAAGAACTTTGAGGAATTAAAATTGCAATCACACATAGGAATTAAATTTATCTCAATCTCTCAACAAAAACAATTTGCATTCCACACCTTGGTACACATCACACATTAACAAGACATCGCAATTTGAAAAATAATTTCCAGTCAGTCACTAGAATCACAACTTGAAAACCAGCTCGCCGACCAAGCCACGCAATCAACATGACTGAGGAAGGGAACCCTGACAACAGCTTTATTGTTGGAAATCCAGCAACCTTCAACAACATAACTACAAACAAGGACTTTACTGTCACAACATACATGCCTGTATCACCACGTTTCTGGTTTCACTTGCTAGAAGACGACTTCACAGCACATGCCATCACAGATGACCAAACCAAAGTCCGGTTGACGCTCAAAGCCCTACCACCACAAGTACGATTATCACTTCAGGACAGTCATGAATGGAGGAAACGACCGCTACGATAAAATAAAAACAAAGGTAACTTCAATGAATACACTACCGAAATCAGCTCGCATAAGACAAATTCTGGACAAAGAGCGACGAGGAACCCGCACAATGGCACAGTTCCTGGCCCATCTACGACATCTTCTTGGTAGTGACACAGAATCCGTTAAACACCACAACAGCCCATTCTTGAAAGAAATGCTCATAAGGGAAATACCGACCAACATCACATATGCACTATTGGTCAACAATAAGACAACCCTAACTGACATTGTGGAGGCAACCGATAAAATACTTACTGAATACCCTGAGTCAAACATTCCAGTAAACAACATCAGTAGTGTTCCGCCAATACCCACACCACGGCCACAACACAACACAGCCATGCACAGCGACACAACTCTAACTATCAATGCTCTGACCTCAAGAATGGGAGAAATGAATTTCAAAAGCAGAGCACTC